>JAFMTC010000297.1:14887-27514 GCA_018845635.1 Nicrophorus orbicollis
ACATTTACCTTCACGAGGGTGCACCTGTTTATAATCTGATAATGTGGCTGATCGCTTTTTGATAGTATGTTTAAGTTTGCCATTTACAGAAGCTGTATTTTACAGATAATCACGTAACAATACTTACGTGTTATTTGAAAATCTGTTTAGTTATTTCTTCGGATTTGGTAATATTAAATGTATTCGTCTTCAAAAGTTTATAGTTTTAGTGCAACCAAATATCTTACAAAAATCCAGTTGTTTATCTTTAATTTTAATATAACATTTTCCAAATAGCTTGTGTCGGACTCTCAATTAGTGATGGCAAGCCACTAAATAGCAGCCAGGAGGAATTTTCGCTCATTTACATTTGGAAGTAGGATTATTCGACTACTTTTTACGAAGATTATAGTGATCCACAAAAATTAAATTACTATTAAACATATTAGCCTTTGTTTAAACTTGTAATAATAGTGATTTATGAATTGTTACTCACTGTAAGTGAGTTTAAAATTAGTAGCATGATGACAACATCCTTTTTAGATTCTCTTTAGCTTCTGTAATTATGAATATTAAATAATTTAAAATTGAATTATTTTCAATTATATTCATACATGTATTAAATATTTAAGCTTATACATAAAAAAATGTTGATATTACATAGAGCCTGACCAAGTCTGACTAACATATGGACAGAAAATTGAATTGAAAAGTATACATAGAGTTTATGCAATTTTGGTTTGGAGCACAAATAACTACATTAATTTAAATTAGTAAATTTGCATTATGCATAGGAAATTGAGGTACAATCTAAATCAGTGTGTAATCAAATTGTTTGGACAAATTTTATTTGCATAAATTAGTAGGAAATTGATATTTAATTTAAATCACAAGAATTTCTCAAGTCATAAAAGTAATTTACAAATAGGGTGTAATAAAATTATTAGGACCAACTTTTTTTTTGTATAAATGTACAGCATTTTCAAGTAGTTGGGAAGTGTAATGTTATTTTGTGAGGAATATAACGACGAGACGCTCTTTGAAAATAGAGCTTTTAGGGTAAGGGTCTTGAGAGTCGGTCAAGAAGTGGAAAAGGATAAGTGGACGTTGAGATGCATGCGAAATATCCTTACTCACTTATGCTTATACGTCTATTTCATGAAGTGTTTGTTTGAAGTTTATATTACCTAAGTTATAATTTTATTTGGACAACAATTGGTTAATGTATCCAATTTACTGAGTCAAAACAAAAGCGAAGGTAAATTGTATTGTAAAATTGGTAAAAAGTTAGCTAAATTGTAATGAAATAATTAGATGTGTGAGGTAAATAAATAAAACATCTGATATTGGGTTGTAGTGTCTGATGATAGATAATATATTAATATGGTCAATTTTTCTTTACATACACTGTACAATCAATTAATTTACAAGATATTCATCGAACTCTGAAGAAACAAATGCGGAATCACCGCAACACGTGGTTCTCTGCAATGACGTCCGTCCACACTCTCAGTTTTGTTTTTATAATAAAAAATATAATAATTAAATAGCTATTACAGAATTCTTTGCCTAGAACGTCAAACATTTCAGAATATTTGCTCCACATACGCGCTCTCACACTCTGCACACATTCATCCAATACAAACTCCAAGACAAATCCGTGAAAATTCAATACGTTATAGAAAGTACAAGCATCTCTTAATTTATGTTTCTTTTTGCAATTATTACGATTCGCAGATCCTAAATGTGACTAAGTATGCGTTTCTTTTTTCGTTCTCTGTGAGTTTTGTGAGTTTATAACTTCAAATTCCACGATAATAATACGAACGGAATTATATAACAAGAGAGAGGTTCGGTGCAAATCGAAACAATGCTAATGTGTGTTTGTGTGTTAACTTTCGTAAGAGAAAGATACAAATAATTGAAGAAAAATACAAATGCAAGAAGATCCATCATGTTCTCAACGCAGTATTTCTTACATGCGAAATGTAAAAAATAAATAATGAAACAACAAATACTATATTTTTCCAAAATACAATTCACTAGAGCAAGTTATATTAATAATATAATATTAATAAAAAAAATATCACAACAATATTACAAAATTAAATAAAAACAAGTTTAAGAGAGCAAAAACAAAAAATAAAAAAAATATTATATATATATATACATACATGTACTGTATAGTTCTTTTGTTTTTTTTTAATATATATATATATATAAATTTATATAAAAAAAATACTAAATACTTTCTCGTTCGCTTTTCGACTATGCAAATAATTGAATTTCCGTCTCGTTACAACATTATTTGATTTTACTCCTTAAGTGTTAAGAGGACTAGGCACTAACTATAGTGCATTTCTTCATTATTATTTCATTTCGTTTAAAATAGTAAAACAAGATTATTTAGCATATCGTAGTTATAAGAGATATTCAAAGGTCGTGGATCCTTTTTCCTGACTAATTCCTTACTTTTTGTTTCGTTTTAAACGTACATATTCTTTTATATATTAATGTATACGTACATAATAATATATACTTTGTGCTAAATCTATTATCAATTTAAGTCTTTTTTTTTTAATAAATTAACTTTATCTACATATAAATACACAAGTTTCAAATCCGAATCACGTTAAACCCCTCTTCCAAACAATTTCTCTCCCTCTCTCCCACAGACTTCCTTAAATACTTCTGGTTTTATTTTGTTGGTTTTGTTTCTGTAGTTTTAATCACTGTTATAGTTGTGCACTGGTGAGCTTGGAGCATCAGAGTCCGGCGTGCTGGGCTTCGAAATGGTCATGTTATCGTTGGAATCCTTCTCCATGCTTTCACCAGGTATCAAACTTTGTGCGGCCGCAATCTCCAACCAATGATCGCGGTTCTGCCGAACCCCGTCGACCAATGGCTCCAATTTGTCGGAAAGTGCAGAGAAAGACTGAAAATTCCCAAGAAACGTTAATACCAAATTCTTTCTGCAACAATTGCACAACTTACTTCGTAGATAGGTAAGCAAATGGAATCTATAAAGCCAACTTGCATCAGCGGTAATTGGTCCTCTTTTTCCCTATTCATGATGTCCTGAATTGAAACAATAATATTAACAATTATGTAAATCGATTTTTCAGTCAATTCAACGACTTACGATAGGGGTAATGTTTAACTCCTCTCTTTCAATGTCGCCCTGCTCGAAAAATTCGGAAGAAACCAATTCGGCAACGCGCTTTTCCACATCCCACGGTTTGGTTATTGCAGCCAAATCGCAGACGGTCATCAGCATGGCCCTCAAGAGCTCCCTGTGCTCCTCCGTGTTGAACCTGGGCCCTTCTCTGACTATGTTAAAGAAAGCTCCGCGTTTTCTGCAAAGCGAAAACGGTTTCATAACGGTTTCAAGTGTGACTTTATAATATAACTAACCGGAAGTACACGGCCAAATCGGTGGAGAGAATAGCTTCCTCCACGATTCTTATAACACGCGAATACTCGTCTGGCGAAACGTTGGCAAGAAGTTGGTTTCCCGGCGAATTCAAAATCATGATGCACTGATCAAAGTGGTGATGCTCCATCGTGGAAGTTGAATATAATTGTGCTAAAGGCGAAGAAGCTCTGCGAATAAGCAAATTTGTTAAAGAATCAATCGAAGAATAGATGTGATTAGTGGCATTACTTTATTTGAAAAGAGTTGTTGGTTCCTCGATGATCCAGATCGTGGCATAGACAGCCGATAATTAAAGCAAGACATTCGGCCTCCCCGAATATTTTCCACCACTGCGTAGCCTGTGAAATTTGTGTTAAGTCGGAATTTGATGAAGATTATATGATATCTTACAGTCAGAATGGAGAACATCATTTGGGCCACGTTGAAGGCATGCCTCCAGTTGTGGTACGTCACGTTTCTGTAATTCTTCTTAACGGAAAGCAACCATCTACAGAGGACTTCATAGTCCATGTGAAACCGCTCGACTAGATCCAGATCAAGGAACATTCTTATGCAGGCCTTAAACATCAAAGAAACATTATTATATACAGCGTCCTTCGAGAATGCAGAGTGCAACTCACAGTGATCGTTTCATCATCGCTCATGATGTAATCGTCGAATGTGAAATCGTGGAGCCTGAAATTCGCAGCTGAAGGAACTCTCATTTTCTACAAAGAACGAAACAAATTGAGATTATTAATCAATCTTTTGGGTGAATCGAGGTAATTTATTTTAACATTTACGTGGTAAATGTTAAGATTCCAACCCCGAATACATACTTACTCTTAACCGTTGAGCATCGTCAAGACTAGCAGTGGCATGGTAGGAAAGCACTTCGAGCGTGACGCTCTGCTTGGCGATGGCCACAACTGCTCTTTCGTACATATGCGTATTGTGGATTCCCATTCCGCAGAAGATTGCGAACGCCTCCACGAAGTTCTCGTCGTTCTTCGTGAATTGAAGCTCATCGAATTTGTTGATCAGCTGGATGACGCCGATGATTTGACCGGAAGAGTTCTTGATGGCCATGCACAGTATGGTCTTGTGCTTGAAGTTTGTACCGTCATCAACGCTGTGGTCGAAACGTGGATCCTCGTAAGCGCAAGGTATCGAGACCGTCTGTTGAGAATATTAAGCAATTAATAAATTGCAGATATGTCGAGTGAATTATTACCTCTCCGGTGGTGGCCACGTATCCGGTGATCCCTACGTTTATGGGGAAGCGACTTTCGTACGGGCTGAAAGAGCGTGCATTATTTATAAAGCAATTTGAATTGGAGAAAACAATGCAATTTACCTTGTACGGGACTCGCTGTCTTCGCCGTTTAAATCGGTTGCCTCGAAGTCGAAAACCCGCGAGAAGCTGCCTTTGGATGCTTGATGAACCAACAGCACCTGACGCAACACAAACACGGGGAAGTTTCAATTAATACTTGATGCGGACCGTAAGACATGCAACTGGAAATTGGTGCATGTATATTTTAAGAATACATACCTGCACCCTCTGGCACTGAATCAAGCTCTGCGTGTGTGTCAGAATCCTGAATACTACATGCTCGATCGTGCTCTGCTCTTCGAAGATCATTCGAGCCAAGTCTAGAAGCACCTGATTGCGCTTCACCTCCAGCTGGGATTTCTCGTACAAATGAGCGTTCCTCAGGCCGATCCCGCAGAATTGCAAGTAGCTGGAGAAGATCTTCTCATCCTGTTCCGTGAACGGAGCGTCCCCGACCTTATTTATTACCTGCGGGAACAACGTAATTGAGGAACGGAAAAAAGGCGCGGGTCTGAATCTCTCTTTACCTGCGCCACCCCGAGAACGTCACCGTTGGTATCCTTGATGGGCATGCAGAGGAGCGTCCTCGTCTTGTACCCAGTCAAAACGTCGATGTCATGGTTGAACCTTTCGTCCTGCAATTAAAAGAAAGAGAAGAGAATAAAATAACAACGAGATCAGAACCGTGATGTTATGCAAAAACGGAATTAATCGATGCGGCGTTCCCTTCACGCAGCAAATGAAATATCGTCTAATTGCGAAGAATTTCGTAACGCAGTCATGGCGGTATATAAATTACGAAACGTGCCACCGACGGGAGATATTAATCGCCTGAATAATACATAATCGAGCCATGCCTGGCAATAACAATGTTCATAAGGTCTTAATATGGTTTTACATTGAGATGCACGATGGGCAAATAAACTAACTGCACCGTTCGGAAAACGCAACGGTAATATAATTTGCAACATTTACACACACAAAAAATATTTAATTCCATTAAATCACATTTCCCGAAGGACGCTAATAATCAATTACTTCGAGATTCCCGATACAAATTGAACAATCGCAATTTTTCTTCCACAACTTTCTTTCTTCGGCTTCCGACAAAAAGCCTCTCGCACTTCAAGATCACACTTCGAGAAAATTGGGTTTTCTGTAAAGCTTCCCACTGCCACTACTCACTAATTATCGGCGATTCACGTGCCATTTCCAGTAAAAATGAGGTCGGCCTCGGAAACAACGAACTCCATTTCCACGAGCCGCGCGAAATTACGAAAAAGCCATTCGTTAAAACTACTTATTTCGTTAATTAAACCGCACGTAATTACTCGCCAACTTAACAAACCAACTAACGCCGCCAGATTTATTTTAATTCCGAGCGCGTGTTTCAAACTACAACTGCACGAAAATATCATTAAAACTCCATCGAACTTAAAAGTTGAAAATAAATACGAAAAATATTTAAAAAAAAAAGAACTATTTAAACATTATGAAAAAGCAAGTAATCTTTGATAATTTATATAACTCACTATATAATGGGGAGGGGGTGTAAATATCTATGGTTAATAGCCTTTTGTAACAGTTTTTATATATCTTTTTTGGTTGAAACACTGCATCAATAGCCCTTTTTGATTTATCATAATTATTATTTTGATTTTTTATATGTTTACTATTGCAATACATAGAAGAAATATACATTCTGTTTACTATATATATTACATATACATTTTACCAATGCAAAGGGCTACAGACTATAGGTCTTTCTGTGCTAATTATCTATATATTTTCACAAATATTTTGGTTAAAATTGTTTTCTTTCATAATTTTCATTGTACTCTGATTGACTGAATACAGAAATATTGTGAAGCTCTACAGCAAAATAATCGCGGCTATGCGCCACATTCGGGGTTTCTCATCCTTGCAAATTTCATTATACATTTGCGAGCAATCGATACGCCTCAACCTCAATTTTATTTCTCTCCTTCGAAGTAAAGAAAAAATGAACAAACAAAGAAAAGGAATGAAACGGATTTGCACGTGGATGTAATGAGTGGATTTAATCGGCAGAGTTCGCAGAGTTAACAAGTCGGGTTTAGCAGACAGCTAGATCTCACCAAACCAGCAACCATATGGCGTTGATGTAGGCGAACTCTTGTCTGGGCTACATAATTAATGTCTGCTTTCAGGAAAGGAAACTATCCGCAGGATCGCAGCGAAAACTTATGCAATAAAGCGTTGTTTTTTTCTTTTAAATGAAAAGAGAGGAATAATAAAAAATATATGTACGAATGAGGAGGAAAGAAGCGTTTAAAATTCAGCGCAGTGGAAAAAAACTACTGTTACGACAAAGTTTTTGGCACTTCTCCACGGAAGATTCTTGTACCGCACGAAAATAATAAAGTTTTGCAAAGAAATATGAACCAATAACAAAGATTTGTGTATATTATGGTAATTGTATACATGAACAAGTGCTAATTTGATGATTGTGATTTCAAAATATACACAAAACTACGTTAATTTCAATGAAAACTTTCTTACTTTTAATAACATTTTTTTGAAAAGACTGCAATCAATAACCCTCTGTATTAGGAAAACAATACATTTAATTTATAATTTTGATTATAACACCACAAAATGCAAGAGAAGAAAACTTTTTCATATAATTATTTCATAGAATATCGAGTATTAATTGAAATATGAATAGTTCCTTTCATTTATTTCATACTTTCTATTAAGCAATAATCATATTTTATAGAATAACCAGTTAATGTATAGAATAACTAGTTAAAGTTTGAAATAATATAAAAATTCTTATGAAAATAATTCTTTAAAGTGTAATATAATAGTTCTAATAACAGTTATTTCATAAAAGTGATTGATTTTTTTGAAGAACTATTTAATAATAAAATATTTAAACTTTTTCTGTACATTTTAGTACAAATTATTACCTAAAAAATATGCAAAAAAGAATGAAACAAAAGATTTTCATTTTTTTCGCAATAGTTAAAAAAAACATAATATATTGTAAATAGTGTAAACTTTGATTGTAAGAATACATTTACTGGATTAATACTAGAGATCTATAGGTGAATTATCATTTTGTTTTGGTATTTGCAGATTATTTTGGCAGCAGGTTTAAGGGTATGTAAAGCGAGATTACGTAAATCCGAGCCATAAATTTTCGGGGCATAGACAGGGAGCTTTCGGGCAGTGGAAAAGAAAAGAGAAGTGCTACACTCGGTACACTTGACCTAACTGGAACGTTCCTGATTGGGGAAATGAATTATATCAATGCAAAGTGGCTCCAATCCAACTGTCGCAATCTGTCTCTCTCTCTCTCTCTCTCCCATTCTCCATGTGTGCATTTCATTAATTTGAAACGAATAATTCGACTAAGTATAGATCGTTACTTAACTGTGTGCTAACGAGGACGAGAGTTCCAACAAAGTTAGAGCACTTATGCAATACGTCTCTTGGGCGATGCATAAAAATAAATTGCAACAAACTGTCGTCGGCGGCGGCAACAACAAACAAAGAAGAGGAAGAAAAAAACATCAACAACTGTAAGGAACATATGTATATGTAAAGAGAGTGAAAGAGAAAGAATGAGAGAAGTTGTTTGGAACTTTTGAAAGAACGAGTTTCTGTGTATGCGCGCATATGCTCTTTTCAATCGAAACACACTGGTATTCATTGAATGCTTAATGGGAATTGGCACTAATAAACAAATAGAGTCATTAAAGCCTCTGCTGGTCCGTGGAACGGGTCAACATGGAACATTGTTCGCATGGTAAACAA
This sequence comes from Nicrophorus orbicollis, assembly GCA_018845635.1. Taxonomy (NCBI): domain Eukaryota; kingdom Metazoa; phylum Arthropoda; class Insecta; order Coleoptera; family Silphidae; genus Nicrophorus; species Nicrophorus orbicollis. Next base: position 23,419 of record JAFMTC010000297.1, read on the forward strand.
ATGGATAAACAAAATTTCGTGGAGTAAACAGGCAAAGGCTGTTGCAGCAACACGCACATAAGAGGAAAAGACGAGTAAACATCGAAGATTATCCCACAGGCGCCAACGATGACCGCCTTGGGTCTTATCAACTGTACTGTACTGTCTCTCTCGTGGAAAAACAAAATAAAACAAAACCGAAGCGAAACAACAAAAAAAAAACAACGTGTATGTGGGAAACAACATTCGAATTAATACCCTTTCGCAATTATGCAAATGGTTTTGGATTTCATTCAACACTTGATGGAAACTGGGCAGCAATTGCTTTCGATTCATTTACAAATATGTTTACTAATGATTCATCAATTCGCACCTACATTTCTATAATTGCGGTTGATATTTAAGCAGACTGGTTAATAAATTTATAAATGAGAAACGGTACACAGGATATTGACAAAATGCTTATAAGGAAATCCAAAAAAAATAAAAGTGTAAATTGTTATGTTGATCAACTTTAACCATGTTTCTTGCATTGCAATTAGTTTTTAGACAATCAATCAACAAATATTGAAGAAAAAACCATAACTAAAATTATAATGTAATATTTTTGGTGTTGAAATGTAATAGTTTTTTCAAACATTTGTGAATGTAAGAATTGTTCAATATAATCTTAAAAAAAAAGTGCACGTCGATAGAATCTTTCTCGTAATATTGAATAGTCGAGCGAAGATAAGGAATTGAAGGTCAACCAGTTCAACTGCTTTGGAGCAGCAGCACAATTCAAGAGGCTATTGTGAATAAGCATGAATGTACAAAGACATTGCAAATTAAATGCAATCTGATGAAGCTGTGGAGGGGAAATTCGTATGCATTTGATACGCGGAATTCATTGAAACTCGCCGGAAACGTGCGGCAACTTATTATGTTTTCTGAATCTTTGCACTCCTTGGAATTCGGTGAATGAAAAAGAAAAAAATAAGATAACTTTTGCGAAAACCGCATAGCTTTGTTTTAAATGAATGACTTTGTTTCATTTTACGTTACATTATTTTCAATTCGAGTTTGTGAAATGTTTCCCAATTGAATTGTAAAAAATTAGTGATTTCTAACTAATTTTTACACTTAATTATAAATATAGCTATATGCACTAATGGAATTATATTTTGTAATTGTATTAAGTATTAATTGTGATTTTAAAGTATTGTTTATAAAAATATTTGATTTATTAGTCATGCGACCAAAGGGCAAGGGCAATCGAACTCTTTCTGCCTAATTATGATTGATTGTCTTTAACTATTTGAAAATTAACTAATAAACAGTAAGAAATTTGAATAGAAACTTCATGGAGTTAAAAATAGAAAATATTTGTTGAGAGAGAGATCAGATTTACTTGTTTTCAGCAGCTATAATTTCAAGTGAAATCTACGAATTTGCGTGAATCAAACTGAACTACTGCTAATGATATTGGCATTTCATTAAGGCGAACTTTGTTTTCGAATTTCTCGAATAAATCTCGCTAATTAGAGTATCGTTATAGGAACGATTAGCTTTACGAAAACGGTTATTGCCCCGCATTTCACGTTTCGGATTCCTTATCCATGCGAGAGACCAATTACGAAATTAATGCAATTAAAACGGGCCTAATTCGTGCGCGATTTCTTCTTTATTAATGAATTAATCACGAGATCCGTTCACGAAAAATCATAATTAAACAGCCTAATTAGTCCCGCAGATCGGATAGCGATCCGGGAGGCGATTAAGTCCGGATTATCGCAATTAATAATAATTCCGGTTGGGGTTTCGAGAGATGCGATTCGATCTCCCATTTCACCGGAAGGGCACGATCCCATCTGAAGTGCAGCAAAGGTGAGACGTTTTAAAGGACGGTTCTGTCCCAGAGATGGCCATAATAATGCCGTGATTTATTAAACCATTAAACTTTACTCTCTCTCGCGCCACAAAGAAATAATAACCCAACGTCCGGGACATTAATATTTCAGATAACGTTATATCCCTATCTGCTTGTTCTTTCTGTTTCTTTTGGTGGGGGTTGGCGGTGAATGTTCGTATCCTTTGAAAACCTGGATGGAAGGAGCTTTTATTTACCTTGTACGCGTCGGGAATATTAACGGGATCGCCGCTCTCCGCAACGTATCCAACAATGCCGGTGCCCCAGGGTATCCTGATCTCGTCCTTCTTCTCCATCTCGATCAAGGTGCTCTTTGAGCAGACGTCGAACAGCTTTGAGACTAGATATCGCCCTCGCTGGGAATGCGGACCGACCGTCTGGCAGGTGGCCTTCTCGCCCTGCACGAGGAACAGAGATCCCCTATCTGCGTGCAGAAGCATCGAAACGTTCTGCAGGATCTTGTGACACAAGGAGCGCACCTCCAGTTCATTGCAGATATCCTTCACCTAAAACAAATCATACAGCAAATTAACAACAAATTTCGTTCAACATCTTAATAACATAGTATAATCAATTCATAATCTGTTTACAAGACGTTACACCAACGATCCAAATATCTATATCTTCATTAATGGAATTATATAATCCTTGTTTCAATTAATCTCTGTTTACTTATATCTAAAAGACATCTTCCATCAATACTCCAAAGACATTTGCTCGTAACAAATGAATTAAAAATACCAATACCTTCCCGGTTTTATTAATAAACACAATGCATTTGCCATATGCGAAGAGATCAAAATGAACTTCGGAAAGTTGGCATGGTGACCAAAAATCACAAACGCGTTTCAACGCTTCCAAATCGAAACCTGTGACTCGCATATTTTTGTATGCACTTTCACACTGTCGTGTCACCACTACGATTCACAATACAAGCACCATTTGCACCTCAACGAATTCCATTTTATAAATACACTTTGTATAACTTACAACTGGAAAACCATAAAAGTTAGAATTGATATGAAAGATTTTTCTGAAACTAGGATAGTTGGAGAATGTAACACATATTCATTCAATGCTGTGTCTTGAGTCATTTGGCTGTAATTAGCTGTCAAAGTTGAAAAAATGAAAAATTAACAGGCGAAAAAGAGCGGTGTTTTCACGTTCTAGCGATTTTCTCGGAAACTATAATAGCTAGAATGAATCCTAAAGATGCATATGAAACTAGGATGACTGAAGAATGTATCGCATATTAATTTATTGTTGTATCTTGAGCCGTTTGGCTGCAATTCGCTGTCAAAGTTGAAGAAATGAAAAATTAACGTGCGAAAAAGCAGTGTCTTCACATTTTAGCGATTTTCTCGGAAACTATAATAGCTAGAATGGATCCTAAAGATGCATATGAAACTAGGATAGTTGGGGAATGTAACGCATATAAATGTATTGTTCTATCTTGAGCCGTTTGGCTGCAATTCGCTGTCAAAGTTGAAGAAATGAAAAATTAACTGGCGAAAAAGCAGCGTCTTCACATTTTAACGATTTTCTCGAAAACTATAATAGATAGAATGGACCCAAAAGATGCATATGAAACTAGGATAGTTGAGGAATGTAACGTGTATCCACTTATTGCTGTGTCTTGAGTCGTTTGGCTGTAATTTGCTGTCAAAGTTGAAGAAATAAAAAATTAAAGGGCGAAAAAGCATCACCTTCACATTTTAGCGATTTTCTCGAAAACTATAATAGATAGAATGGACCCAAAAGATGCATATGAAACTAGGATAGTTGAGGAATGTAACGTGTATCCATTTATTGCTGTGTCTTGAGCCGTTTGGCTGTAATTCGCTGTCAAAGTTGAAGAAATAAAAAATTAACATGCGAAAAAGCATCACCTTCACATTTTAGCGATTTTCTCGAAAACTATAATAGATAGAATGGATCCTAAAGATGCATATGAAACTTGGATAGTTGGGGAATGTAACGCATATTAATTTATTGTTGTATCTTGAGCCGTTTGGCTGTAATTCGCTGTCAAAGTTGAAGAAATTAAAAATTAACATGCGAAAAAGAGCAGTGTCTTCACATTTTAGCGATTTTCTCGAAAACCACAATAGATAGAATTGATATGAAAGATGTTTCTGAAACTAGGATAGTTGAGGAATGTAACGAATATTCATTTATTGCTATATCTTGAGTCGTTTGGCTCCAATT
>JAFMTC010000297.1:30948-104525 GCA_018845635.1 Nicrophorus orbicollis
TAATAACGCGATGATTCCTTCTCAGTGTGTGTGTGTGTGTGTGTGTGCGAGCGTTTTTTCCACATCCATATAGGACTGTGCGGGAACTCCAATGTTATTGAGGTCTCCCTATTCATCAATTCATACATAACATTTCGTTCTCTATATCTGCGTTTTATGCATTTATGTGTATATATATATACAAAAGAATCGTCTCGAACAAAAACATATTTGATTATATTGTCCACGTCTAGACTAAACAATGTATGTTTGTACGCAAATATTATCAAGTTCACTATTTTAGCAACGCTCGAATATTTTAGCAAAGACCACCGAGCTACTGTTAATTAAACACATTATTCATCATCATTTTCTTAGAATAAAACAACTCCAAATTCCATATATTTTACAATACCCATACCTCGCTTTACGACGTAGATACGTTCCACGAAACTTGGCCGCAAAGCGAAAAGCCGTATAACGAATCAATTATTCTAATACAACAATAATCTATAAACAAAAATGAAACAACTTCATGTTGCATAAAATAAGTGTATGGTATACATATTTTTTTAAATGGGTTTAATCTGAAGACGATGAAGAAATGGTAACCTGCAGATCACTGTCGTCATCATTTTTCGCTGCTAAGGCTTAATAATGTTGTACAACGTTGTTTGTCTTGACTTCTTGTCTATTTCGTTCTTCAGTGATTTATAACAGCTAATGGCTTAGTTAATTTGACGAGAAACTTTAGCGCTACGTTCGACGTCAGGATCGTTTTCAAGGAGGATGTTCAATCCTTGTTCGAAATAGGAAAAAGCTTTCGACAAATGTTTTGATGTTAGCTGTTTGGATACAACAGGATCTGTCTCTTCATCAAATGCCGGTTCTGTTTGCAACTGAATGAGTTCCTCATATGAAAGGGGTTCCCCAATAGCTTCAAGTAGATCAACCACATCACGTTCGATCAAACATTCAAAGCCGAGATCATATGCTAGATCCAAAATGTTTTGCCTAATTTCAAGACGGAAATTAACTTCTGCATCAGTACTTTTTACACATTCTGGCCATATTTTTTCTCCAAACATGGTTCATTGTTGTTAATTTTAATTCCTTGGCAATATGTAGATATATCGACTTCGAAAAAAAGTTTCTTTTGCCGTTATAGCGAAACATTTTAGGCCGTAAATCGAAAACGTGCCCTAATTGAAGAGGGAGGTTATAGCGAAATGCCGTATAGCGAGGTATGGGTGTAATAATATTCTTTATTAGCAAAAACAACCTAAGATTTTCCGACATGGAAGACTACAAATTTTTCTAAATGAATCTATAATAAGCAATGAACGATCACATGAGATATCTACCTTCAATGGGAATAGAATATATTCCACATTTTCAGTTATTTAGAACTTTTTACTACATTTTATAATTACTAAAGGACAAAACAAAACTTTAATGTTATTATTGAATATATTTAATTTAGAAGTGACATAAAGCTAAGTAAATGTGATTTGCTTTTTTCATACATATATATATAAAACGAATTCAATCTAAGAAGTGGCTAAACGCCAAGAAATCATATTGTTTTCTTTATTCCCAGAAAAATACAAACAAAACTGGACATATTTATTACGAAAAACTTGGATCATCACTATTTGCACCATAATCCAAACTTTACGTTATATATAAATACATACAAATTTATATAAGACGAATGTTTAAACCATTTGATGCTTCATAAATTACGATAGTTAAGTAATGTTTTTTGAAGACAATACTTGAGTTGATCATTCTAACTTGCATCTACTTAAGAGTTTGAACGTCTTTTAACTTTATACAAGAAAATTATAATAAATTCGATTGTTCAAGTTACAAACTTAAGTAATTTAAAGAATTTTTTACTCGATTAATTACAATTGCATAGTAAATACAAAACCAATGTTAAATACGAAATTAATTACAACGTAAATAGTCGAACAAACAGAGGCTTTCTGAGAAGATAATATTTGCATCTTGTAATGAAAGGCAAACATAATTGATGATTCCGAGTAGACCATTGATTATGGTAAATTCCATTGCGCCACGTATCCAACACCATTTCGCACGCAGTCAGGTGATCATGATTTTTCGGCGAAGAGTCGCAGGTATTCCCCAGACGTAAGACAACACATGCAGGAATGCATCTCTTCACGGGAATTGCCTCCGATCAAACATTGAATTCGATGAAGTTTTCGCAAATATTGGTTTTCACTTCGCGGAGGAGGAATTCTCAAAAGCAAAACGCGAATCGCCGCCGGTTGCGCAACCGGACGGAGACGACGGTTTGCATCACGTAAAAATAAATAAATACATTAAAAAGACAGCCTAATTATGCAACGGCAAACGCTTTTTCGAACGCGAAGCAGCGTTTTGTCATCGTGCCAAATGCTTTGTTTTCGAATCACTACTTCCTTTCGGTTTTCAGTTTGTACATTATTATTTATTTAGAATATTGGCAATATTTCAACGTCTAGGATTCACGATGAATCACAGCTTATGAAAGTTATTTGGATAGGAAACTGATGGGCGGTATAATGAAGATTTTTGCAAGCTGATTCATTGATTGATTTCAATGATTCTTTCCCAAAAGTTAAGCAATGCACTTGGATGGGTGATTCTAAAAATTACATTCAAAGTGTGATACAGATCATTTCATCATTGAAGAGTCACAAAGTTCGATTCAAATAAGTATAAAAACAATCATAAATATTTGCAACGTTTCTCTTTTACAAATGCAAATGCATCAATAAAAAGAAAAATAATAACTGACCATTCTCAACCTCTCATTAACTCTTTGTTTCTATACGACAGACAATTGCATTAGCGCGCATAGTAAACTCGCCGCATTCACCGGTCTGGAGAATCGTTAATTATCTGCTCGTCTTAATTGAAATTTCATTACGTAAACTGTAATAAGCTGTATTGAAATTTAGGTCAGACATGATTACAAATTAACAAATCAATTATAAACTTTATTTATTTTTTTGTTAATTACGACAAAACGAAACGTAAACTTTAGAGTTAGTGTTTAAATTGATAGCTTCCACCATTACAAAATTAATTAATGTTTGATTTAATACAAAAATTAATATAGTCTTATTATTTCTTGAAGGAGAGTAAAAGTATAATTTTATAACGGATATAGAAAAATTAGTTGTTTTTTTTTTCTAAATCACTTATTTTATATCAATATTGGATTGCTAACATCTTTAAATAATAAGACAATCAATTATGCGGAGAAAAAACAATAATATTTGGTTTTCCAATTCGCGTTGAACTCTTGAAATCAATGTTTGTCAATACATAAGTTATTACCTGTTATATAATTCTGACGTTATTTATAACTATGTTCGAGGCAGCAGTTTTTCCGGCAATATCTGATACTTTATAATGACGGCTCGAAGAAGTGTAATTTGTTGTCTTATGTCATTTACTTGTATAATTATGTATAATTTATGTCTCATTTATGTATTTTCGACACAGAGTTGTTTCCACCAATTACTCTGAATGATAAAGGTAAAAGTACAAAAAAAAGAGAGAGACAATTTAATTACAAATTTCCAAACAGACTTGTTTCGTTTATACTTTGAATTATACATAAGTTTAAAGGCATTCCAATTATTAATATTTGTATTTAATCCTCCTTAATTTCAATAAAAGAATTTATTGCATTGAAGAAATTAACTTAACTTTTTTGTTAACTAAAGTTAATTTGTCATTTATAGTTGATATTAAATATTTTCAGCATTTCTTGCTACATGATTCAACATATTTGTCTGTAATTGTACTCAACTGTTTATAACATACAAATTTTGACTAATTGATACCTTGTCATTTCACAACCCAAATCTTGAAAGCTACTGGTGTAAATTTCAAAAAGAATTTTCCCCAATTTTTCTCTCTAAAAAGATATAAAGAAAACTCTTTATATTTTCCAATTTTGAAATTTACTTAAATCCTAATGTAGAAAACCATTGGTGTTAATTTCAAAAAGAATTTTTCAAAATTTTTCTCTCTACAACAAATTTGAAGAAAACTTTCCTTATATTTTCCATATTTAAAACATACCCATAACTGAACCTTTAATAACAAAACCAATAGTTATTTATGTTCAGTAATGTGCGTGAATTGAATTCGATCCGTATTGCAGTTGTGTTGAACGCAATAAACTCTCATTGGGATCAATGTTCCTTCCAGTTATATTGGATTCGGGATGCGCCCAAGGAAGGATTTACGTCGAGACTTTAATTGCTCGCAGACAGACAGGAGAAGTACTACTGACCTTAAAAAATAATCCTGCACGAAATCCGGATGCTCGTCCAGCCATGCTTCCATCCGTGCATATTCTGGGTCATAGCAGTTTCGGTGTAGCCGGTGTAATCCCGACTCTGCACCGCCACCTTCGCCTGGCATCCGAGACTCCTCGCTGTTGCGCAGATGCAAGCCTGAAGAACAACAACAAAATACAAACAAATTAATTGGATTATCTTCAAATTTTCATTTAGCATATGAAGTTTAAATCTATTTGAATGTTATTACTTAAATTTTCACAACTTAAAGATGCTGAGTAAGGTTTATTGAATAGATAATTAATTTAACAGACTCTAATAACAGAAAATGGAAAAGAAATTTTTAGTTTTAGTACACTTTATAAGTCAAAACATTAACTTTGCTGGTGAATTGTTGGACGGATACATCCGCCCAACAATTTGCATAGTAAGCTTCCTGGACTTTGCCAAGAGTTCTCAGTAAAAGGATAAGAAATGTTTAGTTTTGGTACTACCTTAACATTGCAGGCAAATGGCGGATATATCCGCAAAATAATTCACATAGCAATGATTTAACACCTCTAAGAAAATGGATAAGATTTTCAGTTTTAGTTTACTTTATAAGTAAAAACATTATCTTTATTGATGAATTGAGGATACAACCGCCCAACAATTTACATAGTAAGCTTCCTAGACTTTGCCAAGAGTTCTCAGCAAAAGGATAAGAAATGTTTAGTTTTGGTACTACCTTAACATTGCAGGCAAATGGCGGAACTATCCGCAAAATAATTCACATAGCAATGATTTAAAACCTCTAAGAAAATGGATAAGATTTTCAGCTTTAGTATACTTTATAAGTAAAAACATTAACTTTATTGATGAATGGAGGATACATCCGCCCAACAATTTACATGGTAAGATTCCTAGATTTTGCCAAGAGTTCTCAGTAAAAGGATAAGAAATGCTTAGTTTTGGTACTACCTTAACATTGCAGGCAAATGGCGGATATATCCGCAAAATAATTCACATAGCAATGATTTAACACCTCTAAGAAAATGGATAAGATTTTCAGTTTTAGTATACTTTATAAGTAAAAACATAAGTTTATTGATGAATGGAGGATACATCCGCCCAACAATTTACATGGTAAGCTTCCTAGACTTTGCCAAAAGTTCTCAGTAAAATGATAAGAAATTTTCAGTTTGGGTACAACATTAACATTGCTGGTAAATATGTCCACCCAATAATTCAAATAGCTATGATTACATACTAAGCTTCATAGACTTTACTAACACCTCTCAGAAAATCGATAAGATTACCGGTTTTAGTACACTTTATAAGTGTATTAACTTTGCAAGCAAATGGCGGTTATATTCCAATAATTCACCTAGTAATAATTTACTTAGTAAGCTTCAGACGCATGGCCAATGTAGCTTCATCATCGATAACTCTTAAGAAACATCAACGTTAGTTTTGTAGATGCTCAACAATTGCGAAAACACACCAGAGTTATTAAAACACACCACTGTTTCTATTTTGACTTTGATTAATACTTTGATATAAATTCCTAATAATTATTTATTAGTTTTTCATTAAGAACACAAAGATACAAGATATTCAGTTATTATTTGTATAAGATACAAAATTTACTCAGATCAGAATGGTTATAACTTTGTTGGATAGAAGGAAAAGAAGATGATTAGGGGGCTACACATAAATAGGATAAGGAAGTTTGAAATAAAGCAAAGTTTATTTTATTTATAGAATGTATAAATAATGATGCGAGTTTGTGCGGTACGAAAATAGTTTATCTAGGTATAAGCCGGTTGTAGATCCTTTGAAAAATTGCTGGATGATCAGTACGATATGATAAATTGCAGTCGATAAACGGAAAGGAAGTTTCCTGGGGAAACTTTGCGTCCATTCCCGAATCCACGGCTTTGAATAATGCCGATTTATTTTTAGACTCGAAACTTGAAAGTTGTTCGATGCAGCAGATTCGTATATATATATATATATATGTATGTATATAAATGGGAATCTCGAAGGGCATCAAATGCAGCGCCGAAACTTTTTCCGGTTAAAATGAAGCGGAAACTGCTCGACCCGTTTATTACGTGCGAAAGTCTCCGATAAACTTTTTATTATTGCTCAATTGTGGAACATTTTTAATTGCGTAATTGCACATGCGAAGGAAGAAGATGAATGCTATCAAACGTGTGTGTTGGAAACACAATCCACTTGACTTTCAACAGCGATAAAACTTCGTTACGAAAGTAGATTCGTTCGGAAATTACGGCGAAGAAAAAAAAAAGAGAGCCGACCATACATCAATTTGCCAAGATCCATTTTAGTTCAGTTTTGTTTCGCTACAGCAGCCCCCTCACCCCCGTTAAACTTCGTCGATGATAATTACTAGCCCTTCCGCACAGCGCCACCATCTGTGGACGTGCAGACACACAGAAACCAAGTCAAATAGTGTTGAAAAGTTCTGAATCGTGGGAATCCCTTTGTCTAGTGTCAAAGGAACTCTCCGGGTGAGCACGATGGCTTTGATCAACCAAATATAAATAATTCGGAGCTGGAGGGATTAAGAAATTCGGCAGAGGCTTGCTTTGAATTGGGGATAACAATAATACATTAAACCAAATTCTTTGATGATCACGTCTGTGGAAGACGGGCACTTTTCCTTTAAGAACTTATACAAACACGTAAATGTGAGATAGGTATAGCAACGATAAATGTGTAATGGGTCAAGAATTGTGCTGTGTTAAATTTAAAATGAAATTGTCTCATGTTTTATTTTGCGGGCATTTAAACATGTATGCCATGACTCTTGGAGGAATAAGGATACGAGGAGAAGGAGGAGAGGAGACTTGATGGAGGAGGATTGAGCCGGGCTCGGCGTGACGTTGCTACGTGACTTTCTAACAAAGCCGAATGTAATTTATAATATTTGCTTACACAGATGAACGAAAAGGAAAAGGACGACCGACAAACAAAAAAAAATCAACGACTGCCTGAACTTTTACTTGACGCAACCGACGTACCAGGTTTCGTCGGTTGCATCGATGAGAACCGATTTTTTTTTTTGCTTCTTTCCCTCATCAAACATTCGCATTTCAACACTAATTTATACATTAATTAACGAAACAGAAACAATTCTAATTTTTATTAGTCGATAATTTTTTGTTCAAACATTCAAATTTGAACATAATAATAACAACATTTATTGCAACAACAATTACGAAAAATAAACTCAATACAATAATAATATTTTATTGTTGCAAAAGTCTATAAGTCTTTCTGTCCAGAAAATAATACAATATTGTGCAAAATAACAAAATTATAGAAAATTTTCAGAATATATGAAGTAAATAATGTTATAAAATAAACAATAAACATGATATTACATAAGAAACAAATTATATACCTAAAAAAATCACTGAAGTAAACATGAAATTCGTTTAAAACTTATTACATTCACGTAAATAATGAATACAAGAAATAATTACTTCATTAATTGATAAATTATCCAAAAACCATAATTAGTTTTAATCTAATTAAAATTGAAGCTTTAGTATTTCTTAAAATCGTTATCCATTGATTCTTTCACTTTAATTGAAATAAAATTGATAAATTTCAAAATATATATATAAAAAAACAAACTGTACATAAATATGGATTATTTCATACAATTTAAAACATCAATCATTTAAAATAATTGTATAAAAATCTAAATTTTTCACTTATTTGTTAATCTTATTTAATAATTAAGTGAGAATATATAGGATCTAAATGAGTGCACAACTCAGATAAGTCTTGGTCACATTTGAATGTTTCATGTTATCTTTTATTTGTTTAAAATCATGTTGGTATTTGGTAAATGAAGATAAGAATCGATAGACGATGACTCATGAAATGAAGGAAAAGCAGTGTAGTTGACAAATAAAATTATATTGTTTTACATAATAACTAAATAATATGCTTAATACGTAGCTAAAGTATACAATAATATAATTGTAAACACTCTTTAATGAATTACCTAGGAATTATATAGAATATTGTCTTCGTCAACCAACATTAAATTATATTTTTTTTGAGATACGCTAATTGCTTTGGTGGCTGCCGCAAAATAGGAAATTCGGAACGACACTATTAATTAAATATAGTGCATGGCACTATCAAGATTATGTCCATTACGCACTAAATGGATGCCGTTGGAAATTTACGATCGAGCTGTAAATCAGATCTAGTTTCAATCCGATTGCGGCCAAAATAAAGCAAACAGCATTTTATATATACAATTATCATCGTCAAACGCAAGGAAATCGATGGAAAATTACAGTCCATTTCCCTCCACTTGACACTGTCCCCATGTTTCTATTTCATATTAACACGTCGTGGTGATTGATGAGAGCACGTATTCAATTTTGGATAAAAAAAGTACATAATTTCACAATTTTTCATCAATGCTAATTACAAATTCAAGTTCATTCAATATTGAGTGGTTTATTTCGATTTCAGTTAGTTCCTCGATTAATCCGGGATATAGCACTGTGCGAGGTTTTGCTGCATTGAATTTTATTAAAACAAAAATATAAAGCCATGGAATTAGAACAGCGAAGAAGCCTTTGATGGCCTGAAGTATGTGTGTAATTCGTTTAAAGTTTCACGTTAAAGTGCACGGAGGAACTTTGCGGCAGCCAAAGAAAATGTGAAGGAGTTTCCGCAAGTTTGAAATACCACCGAGCATTGCTGAAATTAAAGCTAACTCAATCTCGAATTAAATGGTATAAAAGTGCGATGCGAAAATACGAAGAAGAAGAAAAAGGGGCAATTTATACGAGATTTAGTTGCGAAGCTGTAAAACCGAAATGGAAAGAACCTTGACCGTGATACAACGTATCTAAAGTGCAGATATTATTTCGGGAATCGATTCTGTGCTTTTATGCAATGCGCATAAACGAAAATGAGACGCGAAATCGCTAATGGCTTTTATATGTATATATATATATATTAGGATTGAAGAAAGGGCCGTTTTGTAATGGAAGGACGCAGCATTAAATTGCGCATTCCTTTGTCGGGAAATTGTCGAGAGCGCGTTTGATACGAGCGAAGGAAGGAGACGCGCTTTATTTTGTTTTTATTGGATATCCGTCCGAAAAGTTCCGTTTGAGAAACGGATTCCGATTAGCACAAAAAGAAAAGAAATGGTGGATGCGAGGGGTTCGTAATAATATAAGAAGAAAAAACAAACAACAAGTAGGCGAAAGGATGTAATGCTTGTCAATTTCCAGCCTGACAAATTGCCCAAACTTATTCGATCGGTGAAACTATCGGACGTACGAATTGATCGTGGCTAGACCTGGACTTTGTGTGCTTGATTGCGGCGAGGATGAAGAGAAAAACGTCACCTTCTCTCATTTTGTATGTTTTGTTAGTGTCGATTAACATGTTCAGAAAGATAATTTTCTCCCTAATCGAGGATTTAAACAAGTTCGAGGAATCAAGTTTGGTTGATGATCGCGTGTTGATGTTTGCTCGTGAGGCATGTGACCGTGGATGTATCCATTTGACGCGCGAGCGCCTAGGTTCAGGCAGGATTGGCGCCGATCATCGTCGTCGAGGTGTCAACAATAAACAAATAAACAGACGGAGCCGGTGCCAAAATAGAGCTCGAACCTAATTAAAACTTGTTTGCGGTTAAATTACATACGCACACCCACGCTCGTCGAGTATTCCGAGACAATTTTCAATAGGGTTTCAAGTCTATTAAATAGTTAGGGAGTTCACTTAACTGTACTGTGTTACACAATAGTGAACGTAATACGGTTGGTTTACGCGAAATATTTGTATAATTACATGAAACGTTCTCAAGACTCATGGAAATATTATTACTATTGAATCATAATATTCTGACAGAATATTTACAATCTATTCAAGTTGAACAATAAGTAATTTTGATCGCAGGTAACTTTGATAACTGATCAACTATCCCGGTGGATGTTGACCATTATTGTGAATATAAACATTAAATCAGTTACTTAAATCTAATGGTTTATAACGCTTAAGTCTATTTGTTGTTTTGCTGTTGTCAAGTAAGCCAATAGTAACAATATTATGTAATTCCAGTCTGTTTGTGTATCTGCTACTAATCATCGGTATTGTATCCTGAACAAAATCTATATGGAGATCTTCGTGTAATTGCCTATTTGAGATGAACCACGGTGCCCGGATGATACTTCTTATGTGTTTTGATTGAAATCTCTGGATAATTTGTATGTTCGATTTTCTGCCTACACCCCATCATTGGATGCCATACGTCCATACTGGTTTCAAGATTACCTTGCATATTAATAGTTTATTGTCCACTGATAATTTCGACTTTTGTCCTAATTACCAATAGAGTTTTCTAAACTTTATTTCTAATTGTTGCCTGAATGTGGTCTTTCCAGGTAAGCCTTCTGTCGAGAAGCATACCCAAGCATTTGACTTTAGTTGATTTTGGACAAATCTTGACCATTTAGTCTAACTGTTGGGCAAGTGACTTTTTTTAGTGTGAATGTAACATGTACAGATTTCATTTCATTTCATTTGTAGCACTTTTATTTGTTTTTTTGTACTTGTTTCAATGTTATTATTGTGTTTATTTTGGGAAATTGTATGGTTAACCTAGAATATTGCAGTAGTATAGATATAGCTGGAGTATGATGAAGATGCCAAGCCTTTACGACAGGGGGCAATTAAGCTCACGACCTAGGTGCTGCGAATTTTGCGTCAACGTTCGAATGATTCGAATCGATACGAGGAGCGCTCATATTTTTAGATCCTTAATCGAAGTGCAATTTACGATTTGTTTTACTCACATACGTATTAATAGAAAACGTGGGTCGACGCAGCTAAAACAAATAAACACTCTCGTCCTCCCCTATTCCTAGCACTCTATACATACACTTCTATATTGTAATACTTTCTTCTTTCCACATTTGCTGGATGCTTCTCTGATCCACGATAAAGGTGTCACGTTTTGACAAACGACTTGACATTTGTCGGTGTCCAATCTATTTATATATTTCTCTCTTTCTCTCAATGGTTTTTCCCCTATTACTACACACGTTCCTTTTTTTGCGTTTTTTTTTTTCGGTGACGACGTTAAAAATCGTCCTCGCAGGACAGGATCCATCCGAGCGGTGATCGATAACAACTCGTCCCGTTTGAAAAATGGTCCTGCTTTTTTTTAATTTACTGCCCCCCTACACAAACCCTTCCGACAAATAATGTACAAGGAATAACGAGGTCCCTTTCTTCCCTGCCACCTCCATCATCTCGAAACAAGATACATGCCTTTTCCTCCGGCGGACAATAACTCAAACTCGCAACAATAACCCACGGAAACTGGCGGAAATAAAACACTTTTTCTCCCCAGCCGACGCGATATTCCGACACATGCCTCGCATTTAATAATACGATTCAATTCCGTCTCTCCACCCCCGTTCCGCACCGGTTCACCCCTTATTTTCAGAACCGATGCATTTAACTTTGCTCGGAGCGCAACTCACTTCGTCTGCAAGAATTTTACATAAATTCAGTTTCGTTTCGGTAAAACCGGTTTTCCATACTTAATATATTAGGAAAATTCACTTTCCAGTAACGACATTTCTTATACATACATTATTTTAAAAAAAAACTAACTTTTCGGAGAATTATTTGCGTTTTCCACGTCGTTTTTCAAACCAATTTATTAGAAAAACTCAATTTTCAATAAAGAAAAAACATAAAATATTCCAGACAGATACTTAAAAATATATTATTTTACGCGTTTTCATACACATTTTATTAGGAAAACTAACTTTTCAAAGTAAAAACAATAGTTTTTCGATCAATTAATTGGAAAACTGAATTTTCAGTAAAAATAAATGTTATGTATTCCACGCAGATACTTTCCAAGTAATTTATCTATGCGCATATTTTAAAATATTAGGAAAATTTACTTCATATACACTTCATTCGGAAAACTTTTCAGAGTAACAATAGTTGTGTGTATTTTCCAAAAAAGTAAATCGGTATTATCAACAAATAACTATTGAAAATATTGATTCTGAAAAGTAAACTCTCAATAATAAATAAAACTTATTGATAAAATTAGATATTGAAACTATTATTATTGTTACAAAGGTTACAATCGTATTTTTTTTTGTATCGCTTCCTGTTTGGAATATGTCTGGAAAGTAATCAAAATATATCCACTTTTCCATATTGATACCAACATCTTCAATCATAATCTATTTACGAGTACATTAAACAAATTAGTAGAGAATAAAACAGACTAAGAGTGATATTCGAAAATAAGTTAATTAATGAAATTAGTCTTATAATTCAATTACTTTGCATGCACTTTGTGCTCATGAAATTAATGGGAGGCAAACAAAGAAAGATAAAAGTCGATACATGCTAGAATGATTACGATCCACGAGCATAATAACGTAAAACAGAATGCGAGTTTAAGAGAGGAAAGAAAAAGATTATTTACCCTAACATTTAACGGAGCTCGTTTAATTAGTAGTACAGGCCTCGTGTGTATGTAAGGTACAATGGGATAGCAACAACAATAAATAATAAGGAACAAAAACAAGTGGGAGAGTATTGGTAAAAGCGTGGAGCAATTTCGCGCAGGATTAACAGCTACACGGGATTCGTTTCAATTCTTCGCGCGAAGATTAATGATCGTAATTTATATAGTTAAACAGCGATCGATCCTGAAGCGTCGGACGGAGGAATAAAAATAACCAGGGTTGTACTTTTTGCCGGGCGATTCTGAAACGGAAACGAACCATCAATTTGGTATTTTATATACGTTCGAGCAGATACGGTGTCTGCGGCTAGGATGCAAGGACTCTCGGAGCGGGACGCAATTAAAGGAGATCGGGAAAAAGAATGAGCGAAAAGAGCAGAATAAAACGAACGAGTCCTCGGATGCAGTACGTAGTACAAGGATCTTTCTCTTCATCTCTCGTCGCTCTATATTTAGAAGGAAAGTTTCCACACTTGGCTCTCGCAACTTTTCGAAACTCTTTTGCTCTGAATATAGCGGATAGGGTTGGGTTAGGCATCAAAATGTCCTTTGCGCGAAGAAACTAGATGGTCCGCAAATGTTGCTCAACTTCAACCCGAATTCCGAGGCGAAGAGATGAGGAACATCCGTCGATGCGGATGGTGTTTTTCCAAGCGAATATTATTAGCAAACATTCGCGAATTGCGACCGGAGACGCCCGCAATATTGACACATCGATAATTGCACAAATTACACACGTTGTAATGCCGTGCAAACAATAACTCGCATCCTCTCCTAATGCGAGACTGCCTTAATCCCGAAATAGTCGAATTGGATGTGCTGCACGTAGCTGAAGCGACATCGAACCGAAAGCACACCTCTATTAATAACATCTCTTCTCTCTCCAGTCATAACACCATTTACTTGATTAATTAGAGGGTGCACGAAACGCTATAAATACAAAACAGCTCGAATCATGTTTCGATCCAAACAATAATTATTGTTTTTGAGTGAAACATCGTTTCGCAAGGTTTTTGACTCGTCCTTAATATTGTTGACCCGCCGCATCCATAACCTAACTCAACTCAGCAAACGCACATTTCTTTTTTGCCAACAGATGACGAAACACGTGTTTAGCACGACCTTGCCGATGAATGACGAGCGCATTTCATTTTTGCTCCACGATCTCATTTTAAAAACCGCTTTCTTTCAATCAACATCAATCAAAATCATCTTTACTTCCCTTCTCCAACAACAATGCACAAATTATAATCGAAACCTTGATTCAAATTGCTTTCTTTCAATCGAAATAAGCTTCCCTAAGGATTACAATAACAAATCACTTTCACAAATTACACAATCAAAATCTTGGTAAAAACTTTCAATCAACAATAATATTGTTTATTTTCCATTTCCAAGGGTTCACAAACAAAATATACAGAAATCTTAGCAATTCAAGTATAAGAAATGATCAATAATTGAATTATAAAGCTCAGAAATACTGTACACTTTTACTCAAAGTGTTCTTTAAATGATGCTTTTAAATGCAGTTAATTTTATTTTATTTGATAAACAGATAATAATCACGTTTTTTTTATCATCCAGAACTAATTACTGGGTATTTCAAATGATTCACTTCGCAGTTCCAACCATCTCCTTTATTTTAACGAGACTATCATTATTAATTGCAACCAGTAACTGATCATTACTAATCCCATTCCAGGTATTACTAATGATACAAAACAAGCCAAACCTTGACTCGCAATTTACTTGCATCATTTACACTAATTGAAACATTTTCAACAATTCAATGAAATATTAATTATAGAGCCCTTTGCAGAATAGCAATAATTATATTTTCTTGTAGTTGTTGTTAATTATAATAAAATACATATAAAAATTATGTGAAATAACTAAACTTGTGAAGAAAACATCTACAAGAGAATCTACATTCGGTGTTATTAAAACATGAGGATAAATATTAACTATTATGTTGATTTGGAAAACAGAAGTGTTCTGAGTCAGTGCATTGCATGACTAAACGAAGATTATCGTCTGAAGTAATAAATTGTAGGTCGATGCGAAGCAAATAACACTCATCTCTGATATTCCCGGAAAATATGAAATGTTGAACGAAACTAATGACTCAATCTCGTTTATTTGACCCAATCATTTCGATAATCGTATGAAAATGAAGTACTTTGCGGAAGTATTTGTTTATTGTTAAAAATCTATGTTGTAGTAGAATGTAGATATTATAAGTTCTGTTTTATATAGTTTTGTTGAGATGATTAATTGTTAATTAATTGTTTAGTAGAGTTGTTTGTTTGTTTGTTAATATGTGAACTTACTTTTCTTGTGTCGACACTGATGTAATTTACACATGCTGAGGTTATGTCCCATGGGTCGGGGCCTTCGACTCCGGTGCTTCTGGCAAGAGGATCGTGGACCTACCGGGGCACGAGGGGCCCTGGGGCATAGCCCCACATCGCGCCACCACTGTTTCAGCGTAACAGCCACGCTAGACACCTTTCCGCCAGTTTTGTTGAGGGCCTCTCCGACGATCCTCCGATGCTTCTCAGCGGCTATCTTGAACTTTTTCAGGCTCTTGTAGTCGTCGATCTTTCCGAAGAAACTCACACCGGAAATCGACTTTGCCGGAACCGGTATTCTGCACTTGCCGGCGCCGCTGCTGCTGCTGCTGACGACGATCACGACGTTGCTGTTATTGTTGTTCACCTCCTCCTCTTCAGCTTTCAGATTGGCTACGCTGGACAACGAAGACGACAGCTGACCAGCAACGAAAGTTTGGAACCTCGGCGGAGCCGTTTTTGTGTCTTACTCGAAACCCTCTCGCAGGACAACACAACGCTCTCCGTAAAACCGATCCTGCTGGCTCATTCTCTAATTAGCGAGAAACCTGCCGATCGAAGATGAACAACATGAGAAACGGATAACTGAAATAACGTTTGGGCCCTTCGCATCGTGTTTTGACTGCGCACTTCGCGTTACGAATACAATACACCTACGTATCTCGAGATAACCGACGGCATTACACCAAATAATAAAATATTTATATCAACTGGCAGATAACAAGGAATACAAATCGATTACGCCCCCCCCCCACCGTGCCCCATCGATTTCCTAAAACCGAAAATCCACATTGTTTTATAACCAGCAGATAACGAATCCGGATTTGCTCCCACAAATCGAATCGTACAATATTAATTAGAACGATAATCCATTTCAATCGTTGAGCACTTTATAAACTTATCTAATTTACTTACAACAAAAAAAACACAATTTTTGATATGATTTATCAATATTCATTGAAACATCAGTTTTATAAAGTTAACAACTTTTCATGCATTCAACGTTAAAGATCATCAACATTTTTCGAGCAGAAACACCTATGATCAATAACCCTTTACACCAATAATTATACTTAATTTTTCTATTATATTTAGCTTATAGTTTCATTATGGTTGTTGATAAAATAATTATTAGTTGTTTTTTCTAATATAAAAGAAAATTATTGTAATTTTATGAAAAATTATAAAAATATTCACGAAAATCTAGTAGAATTGAATAACTAATAATAACATTTATTGCAACAATTAGAAGAAAAAAATGGAATAAAATATAATGAAGAATTACAGTAAGAAAATGCTGTAAAATAACTTGATTATATACATTTTATTAAAATTTCTGATCGAAGCATAAATTTTATGTTACACATTTTTCTTATAAAAATTTACCATAAACCAACTTGTTTACATTGAACTTGACATCATAAATAATATCGATATCTTATTGTTTTTTTTGTATTCAACTTGAAAGGCTTCTCTACAAGGAATCGATTGTGGAGTTAATACCTCGCTTTACGGCCTAGATACGTTCCACGAAACTTGGCCGCAAAGCGAATCAAAGTATAACGAATCAATTATTGCGCTTGCGCAAGATTGGCAACATGTAGATATATCGACGTTTTTTTGCCGTTATAGCGAAACATTTTAGGCCGTAAATCGAAAACGTGCCTTAATTGAAGAGTGCCGCGAAATGCCGTATAAAGGGCGGCCGTATAGCGAGGTATGGGTGTAATAATAATGCATGCAGGTAACAAGTGATAGGCTATAATTTATATAAATTACGACGCGTCAATTATTCGTTTCTTTTATTTTGTTACATGTTACAAGACTCGTAAATCTAGTTACGAGATTGTCTTAAATGTGCTTAGTTATAAGATACAGGTTATTATTGTAATTGGCAGAAAAGGATGCAGCTTCAAAACTAAAAGAAAAACTCAAATCAAATATAAGGAGGATAGGAGTAGGAGAGTCGAAAAGGAAGACCACGCGTCTGCTGAATGGGATGGGACGAATTTTAATGAAATAAGTGACCAACATTTATACGATTCAATCGTGTTTAATTTATTTATCAGCATGAACTTTACAATGAGGTGAATTGAATTACACAGCCGCAGCTGATGCGATTATTGTGTGACGCGTTGATAAAAGTCGCGCGCGATTTCGTACCGACAAAAAAAAAACCGAAATAAATCCCGACACGCGGATTTCAGTACGACCAAAGGGATATTTACCCTTGTGAAAGCACGAATTGAGAAGAGAAAGAGAGAAAAATTGAATGGTTAAGGAGGAAGGAAAAATCCATCTTTAATGTATCCTTCGTTTCGCTGCGAGCGCTGCTTTATTATAATACACACACACTTGCTCTTTGACCCGATTTGCATTTCACATTATCATGTTAATCATACTTGATGTGCGCCATGTACAAACAGAAGTGGTTTTAAGAACACTTGAAAATTTGCATGTGAACCGCGCTTCTTGCCTCCAAAATGAAAAAAAAAAATGGAAGACAAAAAAAAACCAAAACAAACATAGCCATGCATTATTATTACATTATCATTTGTTATTATTTCCAAAACGTTTGTTTAACCCACCCACTCGGTACTCCGCAGTAACCCAATTCAAGCGGTTAACAGAAATCTCTTTCGCAAAGCGGTGTCGCAATTTTTTCGCAAAGGAAAACAATAATATTTATCGGCTTCGATCGATTAGCACAGATTTCATTATTAATAAATAATAAATGCGACGGTTTTCATAATAAACCACTTGAATCTCTCGCGCGCGCACAATCTTTTCGGTATCAAGGTTCTCTTGTGCCAGCAAAAAAAAAACGTATATAAATACATAAAAATGTATTACATAGACGCTATATTTCCCCGACGATTTATGTGTGTGCAAGATTCTTCTTTTCTGCGTTCGTGTCGCAAAGCCCTTTTGGCTCGAATCCAGCTCCTATATTTCTCCCCGCTAAAC
This sequence comes from Nicrophorus orbicollis, assembly GCA_018845635.1. NCBI lineage: Eukaryota > Metazoa > Arthropoda > Insecta > Coleoptera > Silphidae > Nicrophorus > Nicrophorus orbicollis. Next base: position 49,128 of record JAFMTC010000297.1, read on the forward strand.
AAAGAACTCAACACTTTTATTTTGACCCAATTATTTCCTCGCATACTTTCATTATTCCACCAAATTTTTTTGTGTGCTTCTTGTCGCCATTTCATTTTTTCGACTCCTTTTTGCCGGAACTTTAATGAACGCGAAAGTTCCGCAACGAATTGAAAACACAATACAAATGCTGGTGCCATTAGCGATGTCTGCACCAAAGACACATACAAGTTACGTGAACGGTACTTCCTTGATTTCACTTCACCTATTCCATTGTGTTCGTCGGGAGGTTTCACTGTCTTCATACCACGACCTCAAATACTAAAACTGAAGGTATAATAATCAATTGAAAAGGAATGTCCGGGCATACAGACCTAAGCCCTTTACAGCAATAGCATTCCAATTATATTAAGTTTGTAATTTTCTTGTACTTGTTGTTGCACAGAAAGACTTCGATCAACAAATAAGTTTAATCATAATAAAATGTATATATTTTGAAAATCCTTCAAGCATTTCTTGAAATTATTTATATTTTTGTAATCGTCACTCAAAAAACTACTCTATTTTAATTAATATTGTTGACTAAAACGTCATATGGTAACGACACACAGAAATAATGAAAATTTTAAACTAACGGATTAGTTTTTCTGCACGTTTCTGTACATATATATATATTGCGAATACGGATATGATATTTGAGGGACGGACGTAAAATATGGTGAAAGAACGGTGAAATTCATCATGTGAAAAGGATATGCGATATAAATGTGCGTCGAGATAAAAAAAAAGCAGCAGCAGCAGCAAATTGTGTACATATTCCCGTGGGAGATTCAATGGGAGGAGAACTACGTAGTGGACATTTGTATGGGAACAAAAACCCCCGGTAATAAAAGTAATAATCTAAAGGGTCCCCCGTTTATCCCACGGCCAGAAAGACACACATTAGACCCGAAATTCCCTGAAGCATCAATCAACGAACAACAAAAAAATACAACATGTCCATACAAAAAATACGGGGTTGTTATTATTCAAGCTTAACCTTATGAATAATACTCGTTTCCATACATTCTGGAAGTAATTGGAAATTGAAATGCATATTTATGGGGGGGCAATGCAAATCGCGGATTCGAATCTGCCCGGTCGATGGAACGCGGCGAATCGGTTTCGATTTCGTATGAAATTCAAATTCAATGTATCATAAATATTAATTTCTCTCTATTAATTAACAATACGAAATGTTTTATGCAATTGCTTTCTGCGCAAGAAAAAGATTGAAATTATGTCCATCTGTAACTTCGATTACTTTACTTTTTAATCAGTTGAGAGAGGTTTCTTGAAAGAACGTCTAATAATTGGGAGGATTAAGAGAATGGGGAACCGTAAATATTCAATTAGGTTCTTACGTTTTCGCGAGTTTTAAATCGGCAGATTTGCGACGACGGGTTTACGCCACGTTTCGTTGACATCAATTTAAGATGAACAAAACGAAGAGGAAGGGAATAAAAATGAGCCAATTAAGTTGCAGTTAATCCCAACAGATGTTCCTTAATTGGTGCAGAATCTCAGGATTTCCGACGTAAATTATAATTTATCAAATTATATTATAGAACACTTATTTTTAACATTAAACTTCAGGTAGCAATAAAATGATAAGTATTTTTAAAGAAAGAAATTATAAAACTTTGCATTTGAATAATAAAGAGAAAAATATATATATTTCGTCTTTGAATTTAATATGAGTTAAGTTAATTATTTAAAGTCGTCTTATACAAAGGCAACTTAAATTAATTTATCTAATTGTCTAATTGTTCATTAACTTTACTTAAGATTAAGTCTTCTCCAGTTTAACTTACATGTTAATTTTATATACAATAAGTAGTCTTATAATAAGAATACTTCCTCTAAGTCATCTTAAATTAAGTGTACTTACATTAAGTTATCTCAAGCTAAAATTATTCAAATTAATTCGTCTGGTAATGAGTATCTTAAAATCAAGTCATCTCAAGTTATTAAGTTTATTTATGTTACGTTTTTACAAAATAACATGTCACATAATAAGTTTTCCTAAATGAAGTCATCTTAAGTTAAGTTTAAGTTATGTTTATTCAAAATAAGTCGTATTATAATAAGTTCAGTCTAATTATATTAAGTCATCTCAAGTTAAGTTTATTTATTTTCAGTTTATGTAAATTAAGTTGTTTTAAAATAAGTATCCTTAAATTAAGTCATCTTAAGTTAAATCTATTTATATTAGGTCATGTAAAGTTAAGTTTTCTTATATTGAATCGTCTGTTCTTAAATGAAGTCATCTCAAGTTAATTTCACTTATTGTAATAAGTACTTGAATTAAGTCATCCAAAATTAAGTCGTCTTGAAATAAGCGTACTTAAATTAATTCACCTTAAGTTAAGTTACTTGCAAAAAGTTGTCTTATATTTAGTTATGAATATGAAAGTGTTTTCAAGTTTAATGTAATATGAATTACGTAACTGTATAAGAAATATTCAAAATAACATGTAGTACGTTCATGGATTTCGATGGAAACAGTTAAAATTATGCAGGAAAGTGGGAAGCAAGTTGATGTGTGTGTGTCTGTTGTATAATATGCAGGATTTATATAAAGTCCAATTAAAATTCCTCGGAAAGGATTTATACGTATACAATAAAACCGTGTAACGCTAATCGAATTAGTACCACATTAGTTCCATCAATTCTCGACGATCATTTACATGGGAGATGCGTGGAAAACTGGAAACTCTGGCTCTACAGCGATGCACCTCGAACCAGTCACGGTTAATTAATGGGAACGTCGGAAAAACATCACTTTTTGTTTTTCCCCACAAACAAACAACAAAAATTGCACAGCATTTTCATCATCTCTACCGCCCTTGCAGTTTCCCCTTCATCCGCAGGACCCGGCTGAAAAAAAATATATGCAATTACGTTGCTCTATTTTTAGTGCAAATTCACTTATTCCGAACAATGTCAAACATATTGGCCGGGTCGCGGGGAAAAGCGCTGCTTTTAATTGGATTTTCCATTTTGCCAATGATTGGCGCTCGCTTTACGATTTTTCCACACATTTCAAAGAATCCACTTTGTTTCGCATTGTTGTTGTGATTTGTGTGTTTCGTTCGTTCCACGCAAGTTTCGTTGAAATTTTCCAACATTGAAATCCGTTCCTAACCTTACCTAATCCAAGGTTACTTCGCCTCGCACAAACAACGCATTTATATTATTTTTATTGGCTACTGATATAACGTAAGTGAGGTCATGCGGCAAACACCAGACTCGCTTTTTTTTACAGTTCGCACACTTCGATCCAAAAAATTTAAACCACACGAATTTTAAACTTCAATTTTAAATTAGCACGTTTTCCTCTTAAGTAAACCGTCTTTTCTTTATTTACACAACTTTTATTTCATTCAGAATTACGTTGAACTACATGTTACTAAATAGTTAGCCACATTTTTGGAGAAAAAAAAATAGGAAAATTATCATCTGCTGAAACATAACAGTAGTTCACAAGTTCAATTTTCAAGATTACCTACATTTTTGTATATTACTTAAGTATAGTCTACTAAGCCAAATTTAAAATTAAAATATAAGCTACAACTATATTCAGCTACAATAGATTCATCAATTTTCTCTAATTTTTCCTGAATTTTCAACACAGTTTTAACACTAACTTTACTTAAGTTTCAGAATTATATTCAGCTACAATAAATTCATTAATTTTATCTAATTTTTCCTAAATTTTCAACTCAGTTTTAACACTAATTATACTTAAGTTTCAGAATTATATTCAGCTACAATAAATTCATTAATTTTCTGTAATTTTTCCTGAATTTTCAACTCAGTTTTAACACTAATTATACTTAAGTTTCAGAATTATATTCAGCTACAATAAATTCATTAATTTTCTCTATTTTTTCCTGAATTTTCAACTCTGTTTTAACACTAATTATACTTAAGGATCAGAATTATATTCAGCTACAATAAATTCATTAATTTTCTCTATTTTTTCCTGAATTTCCAACTCAGTGTTAACACTAATTATACTTAAGTTTCAGAATTACATTCAGCTACAAAAAATTCATTAATTTTCTCTAATTTTTACTGAATTTTCAACTCAATTTTAACACTAATTTTACTTAAGTTTCAGAATTATATTCAGCTACAATAAATTCATTAATTTTCTCTAATTTTAACTGAATTTTCAACACAGTTTAAACACTAATTTTACTTAAGTCTCTAAATTACATTCAGCTGCAATAAATTCATTAATTTTATCTAATTTTTACTGAATTTTCAACTCAGTTTAACACTAACTTTACTTAAGTCTCTGAATTATATTCAGCTACAAAAAATTCATTAATTTTCTCTAATTTTTACTGAATTTTCAACACAGTTTTAACACTAATTACACTTAAGTTTCAGAATTATATTCAGCTACAATAAATTCATTAATTTTCTCTAATTTTTTCCTGAATTTTCAATTATATAACAATAAATTCTCTTTTTGGACAAACAATTAAACGAATATGAAACATACAAATCTACGAAAAAAAACTTAAATTTTCAGTTCAGTTTCAGTTATGATAATGAAAATTACAACTTTAATTAGAAGTATTTTCATAATCAACCTTCGATAATTCAATTCCACAATGCTGTTTACGTGCATTCTTTAGTATTATTTTTTTGCACCGAAGTTTCAGAATTATATTCACTTACATTTCCATAATTATACTGAACAACTGTGTGGCGTTTCATGAGAATCGTCGGTGCGGAATCGCAATTTTCCCGAGCGCAGCTTATTTTTCTTTGTCGGGGAACGGGAGAAAAAAAATCTAAATATTAATCCACGGGAACAATTAAAATCTGAGACTGCGTTCGTTTTAATTTTACGTTTTTCGTTTGTTGTATTAAGGAGCGTTTCAAAGAGCCCGGTTTTTGTTCGCAATTAAAATTCGTGCATGCATTCAGCCATTGCTAACATCATTTCACTTTACAAACGCTAAAATAATTGAAATTTACTTAAATGAAAATCCACTTTTCTTTTAACTATAAAACGCTTTGTTAATGAATTATTCGTGAAATCTTAGCGAAATTAATGATCTTTTATGGTTCATTATGATATTTCTATAGTATAAAATTGACATTTGATTATTTTTTAATCTTGTAAACGAAAATAATTGAAATAAAATATATTTACTATAAAATCAAATTAGTTTATTCATGTTCAACAAATGTTGTAAATTAGAAAGCGTTTGGTAAAAGTGAAATTGTCAATCAAAAATTTATTAGAGAAAATCTTCTATCGAATTTCTATCGAAATAATTGAAAAAAATGACTGTTTTATATTATAAAATTAAATACTAAGTGAAATATTAAATATTACGTAAAAAATACCAATTTATTAAACTCATTGTAAAAATATTAGAGAAAGTATTTTATTATTCAATAATTTGTTTGTCTTTGCTAAATATTTAATTAAGACTAAATTATTTCATGCTGAGAATTCACAAATTGAAAACAATTTGTCCTATTTATGTATTAAAATATGTATAAGAATTTCTATAGTAAACGTTTATTCTTAACAAGATTTACGTATATTTTTAGACTGAATTTCATATGAACTTTTTCTTTCAATTTATATATTTCATGAACATTTATTATTACGTTACGTATCAGAGTTCAATGTTACATTATTTTATTCAGAGATTTTTCCCCCTCTGACGTGATTCAATTTAATACACCTCAAAGGAAGAGATCAAATTTTATCGTCTAAAGGTCGCTTTAAACAAGGTCGTAGTGCTATGGGGATTTACGTAGAATGTTGAAGTAAATATATTAAAAAGGAAAACATATTTTTTCCAAGGAAAACATTTCAGTTTGTTGTACCGTATTTTCTTCAATTAAGAAAAATAAATTTGTTGAAAGCTTTTGCTGTTTTCAAAGAATGTAGCATTTCAAAGGAATTGGTATTGAATATTGTAAAAAATGACAAACAATGATGCAGTTCTCTCATAGAAACTGTGATCTAAATGAATAGAATATGAATTTTATAGATTTTGTAGAAATTGTTGCTTTGAAGGAGTTGTGGTATTAAGTTTCAAAGGAATTGTTATAAAATTATGTAATAACACTTCTCTCTAACATGATGCAATGTCTAACATAGTGTAATTCTCTATAATATAATGTGATTTAAATAAATAGAATATTGAATTTCATAGATTTAGTAAAACTTGCTGTTTTGAAAGAGTGGTGGTATTAAGTTTTACAGGAATTGATATAACATTATGTAATAATTAAGTTCTCTCCTAAAAACTGAAATCTAAAATATAGGTTGAATTTCATAGACTTGTAGAAATTGCTGGTTGCATTCAATTTGTTTAATTAACAGTAACTAATAATGATAAAGTTCTCCCCTATAAGCTAAAATCTAAACAAATGAAAGTTGAATTTCATAGATTTTGATTCGAATGAGTTATGTAGTTTCCTAGGAATTGCAATAAAGTTATGCAATAACAGTGACAAACGTTGATGCAGTACTCTCATATAAACTGTGATCTAAACAAATACAGATACCGACGTTCGTTACAATGACACCACGGAAGCAGACTTATCTAGAATCCTCTATTTACAAACCGATTATAACGAGAGCGAGATTAAAGTTGGAAACATCGTTCCTCGAATATACTTCTCTCTCTCTCTCACACACACTCATCTCCAATTAGCATAGCTCATCATCACCATTTGATTAATTAACAATCAAATGGATCTGCGCAAAGAGGGCTGCGAATTAATCTCGTATTACGCAATTAATTAACGAGCATTCCTTTGATTCGATAAAATTTATCGCCAATTGTTTTGTTGTTGCAAGACCGAAAACGTGAATCGGAAACAAAACAGCAAAATAATAACATTTAAGATGATTGTTGTAACAATACGTTGCTAAGCGAAATAAAAAACAATGTTGTAAAACAGCGACTTTCAAACTGCTTTGTGAAGTTAATAATCTAATAAGTAATGTTTTTCTTAATAATGAATGAATAAAAAGTTGATATTTTCTGACCGGAAAGGCTGAAACTTCTTCTGAATGCGATGAATCTTTATCATCAACAAGAAACCAACAACAACAACAAAATGAGCAACTAAAAGTTAATGTTTTCTGACAGGAAAAGCAGCAATTTCTTCTATACAATATTGCCAATCTTTATCATTAACAAGAAACTAACAACAACAAAATAATCAACTTAAAGTTGATGCTTCCTGACAAGAAAAGTTGAAACTTCTTCTAAATGAATGACAAACTAAATGGAAAAAATAGACAACATAAAGTTGATGTTTTCTGACAGGAAAAACAGCAACTTCCTCTAAATATTGTCAATCTTTATCAACAACAAAATAATCAACTTAAAGTTGATGCTTCCTGACAGGAAAAGCTGAAACTTCTTCTAAAAGAACAACAAACTAAATGGAAAAAAATAGACAACATAAAGTTAATGTTTTCTGACAGGAAAAGCAGCAATTTCTTGTATACAATATTGCCAATCTTAATCATCAACAAGAAACCAACAACAACAACAAAATAACCAACTTAAAGTTAATGTTTTCTGACAGGAAAAGCAGCAATTTGTTCTATACAATATTGCCAATCTTTATTATCAACAAGAAACTAACAACAACAAAGTAACCAACTTAAAGATGATGCTTCATGACAAGAAAAGCTGAAACTTCTTCTAAATGAACAACAAACCAAATGGAAAAAATAGACAACATAAAGTTGATGTTTTCTGACAGGAAAAGCAACAACTTCTTCTAAATATTGCCAATCTTTATCAACAACAAGAAACTAACAACAACAAAAGTTAACGTTTTCTGACAGGAAAAGCAGCAACTTGGAAACTAAACACAATCGACAATAATGGACGTTGCTTACGAGCATTGTTCTGCAGCAAAGTGAAACCACGAAACGCCAATTATTCTCGCTTCGACGTTAACAGGAATATGCAACATTTGGAAACGTTACTATTAGTTTATAAAGGAAATTAATTGTGTTGCCGTTCGCAGATGTTTGCGGTCCCTTTGAAGTTTCCGTACGGAGGGATTAGCCCGTGCCGAATCCGACGCGATTTCCAAACTACAATTTACACTTTGTACTCGGACTCGTCACGTAAGCACATTTAATTTGCACCGTGTGTGTTTAATTTTTTTTTCATATATTAAAATTTACATCGTAAGAAATGAAATGACAAAAAAAAATATATAATTAAAAACGCTTATGCATATGCATTATCACTGTTCAAATAAATGCTGTATGGCAACAGAATAATGAACGTACGTGCACTTGATCTTGAACAACCAGCTTTATCGTAGAAGTGTTTCCTAGTAAGTCGAAAAAGTACTTGAGCGAAAACAAAAACAGCAACAGTGTACATTTATCGATAATACCGAAACGAAACGAGAAAAAAAAACAACAAGTAATAATTACGTAAAGTTCGAGCATTGATCAAACACACACGTTATTATTGTTTACTATGCGAACAGTCAATAATTATTTTTAATTTTCGGTTTTATCAATGAGATAATGCACGTTAATGAATACGGGAAAAAAAAATAGGAAAATAACGCAGAAAACACAATTACGTTGAACTTGAACTATCATCTCTGCACCGTAACGAAAAAATAATGAGGGGGGAAAAAAGTTGGGCAGATCCCAAATGTCGAAGTCGGGATTAACGAGCCGTGCCGCTTCTTCTGGCACGTAAACGCTTTTATCCTAAAGATAACTAAAATGTTTGCTTTGGAAACAACTGTGCAGCGTTCCTTTTGTTATTTTCTATCTTATTTCTGCTGTTCGTTTTTTGGAAACGAGCGCAGGAATAATATTTTTCCAAGGAAATTGTGATGAGGTGTCGGAGGTGAAGGGAGGAAGGAGGGAGGTGGCAAACATTACGTAAGCCGATAGCGCCGATGGAACGCAAACAAGTGCAGGGGAAAAATGTTTACGAGAGGAATGCGAGCGAAATATGATAATAATTTGTTAAAACCGGCGATAATTAGTAATTTTTGTATACGGAAATGACTTGATTTTGGTCGTTTTTAGAATGTGGGACGAGGTTCTTTCTTCTTGCACGTTTTCTGTTTACATTTTTATATCATTTTCGCGTTCCGAAATTGGGACACTTGCCAATGAATATTTGAACGATAAGCTGACATATTTTAAAGCATTCACATATTCATAGTTCATTTCTTGATAAACGTTCTGTTTAAATACAAAACTTTTGTAAATCAACGAATTTTTGAAAAGAATTGTCTTAATTATCAATAGATTTAACTAACAATTTTTCGATCTAAAATACCTATGGTCAATAGCCCTTAAATTACAATTTGTAAGTAACTTCGTCTTATAGTCATTTCTATTAGTTATATTCAATAGTTCATTTCTTGTTAAATATTTTATTTAACTTCAAAACTTTTGTAAATCAATGAATTTTTGAAATCAACTGTCTTAATTATCAATAGATTTAACTAACAATTTTTCGATCAAAAAGACCTATAGTCAATAGACCTTAAATTACAATTTGTAAGTAACTTCGTTAGTTATATTCAATTAAAGACAGGTATAGTCTAATTGTAAAATAAGTTTTCAACAATTTGTCGTCTGCAAATTATACACAATAAATATTCTTAAACAAATTAATAAATTTTATCACAAAGGCAGAAAAACTTAGGTCATTAGCCCTTTGGTCACATTGTGATTAGTAAAGAGTATTATTATTATATTGATACTTTATTAAAACCGTAATTTTTGAGACCTTTATGGCTAAGTATTTGTTACAAAAGAGAGTAAACATTTGTAAATATTATTGTAAAATGTATGTAATTAAGTGAAAATTTCAACTTAAAAACAAAAATAATTAAAAAGTTAATTGAAACCGTCGAATTAAGAGACACAATTTACACATTGTTAACTGAAAACAAGCATAACTTTAACTACTTACTACAGAAATATTACAACAAATATAAAAATTCTGAAGAGAAGGTTCTTCAGTTTAAAGTGTTAAATTAACAGACAAAAAACACAAATTCTGAAAAGAAAATTATCCAGAATTAGTGGTTTTTTAATACGTTAAATTAACAGTATTTCTTGAAAATAGTAAATTTTCATTCGTGTTTTGTGCTGCGACGGAATGTAATTAGAAAAGAAATCGACCGAGAGGGGTATGTCAAAAGCGGCATTCCTGAAGAGGGGAACGAATCCAAATAAATGACTTTATTACAGATTGTCTCAATCAAGAAAATCACCGCGGTTGATGGAAATTCTTGTTTCGCCCTCTTCGCATTTCTCCACTCCTCATCCTCCGACCCACACGAAACAGAGATACAATTTTATACATTCCATAGAAAAGAATACAACAACATGAAGAAAATGGGGACTGGGTTTGATTGGATCGCGAATTATGGATATAAATAATGAATGAAATTACTCTCAGAAAATTACGTACTAATCCCGAAGAGAGACTCATTTTCTTGAGCACAATTTTATGTAATTATTTACGTTCTATTTATACTTATGTAAGGCTTCCATTATCAATTATTTTATAACTAATTTATGCTATAATTTGAAGAAAAAAAGACCTATAATACCTACAAAAGTCTATAGCCCTTTGCAGTAAAAGCATTATACTTTTTTTTGTAGTTTTTGTTGCTATAAATGTCATTAATATTAATTATTAGAAAATTGGTTATGTAAAACTAATAGTATTTCGTTATAACGGCAAAATAAACTTTCTTTCCATGTCGATATATCTACATGTTGCCAACCTTGCGCAAGCGCAATAATGGATTCGTTATACGGCTTTTCGCTTTGCGGCCAAGTTTCGTGGAACGTATTTAGGCCGTAAAGCGAGGTACGTGTGTATTTGATAATAGAAATAATGAAGGTTTAACTATAATATTGTATTACATTTTAATACCAATGGATTTTTCGATACGTAAATGATCAAGGTTGCAGTTCTTTCTTGTAACTGACTACCTGGAGGCTCGCACGTCTAAGGTCAACAATTGACGTTTCTGACTAGAAAATCATTAATTAAAAAGCAGAAAGACGTCGGTCAACAGCCTTTTACAGCCGTGTGCAATACGCGTTACTCTCTCTTTCTCGAACCTCCGAGATTCTTTAACCTTTCTTTCTTGTTCTGTTGTTGTTACTGTTGTTCTGTCGCCGCAAAGTTCACAGAATCGCTGTTAACCGTTACTGATGATTCGGTTTACCAATCGCCGTTTTGACGCAAGTTTTGGCGAATTCCCACAGCGGTTTACTCAAGGCTGCGTAATGTCATTCATATGCAAATGGGAGTTAATTCATAAACTGCCGGGCAAGTGTTGTATAACACACGCAGCGACGAGGAATGGAGGGTGGAAGGAAGGGTTGTGCAGATGGGAACGAGCGTTTATAGATGGGACATATTGTCGATAATACTCGCTTCGTGTAATTCGTATTTATTTGTTGTTTTTTTGTTGAAAAGCGAGCAAAAACGATAAATAAACTCGTAATCGTGCGGTTTTAATGAAATGCGTGTGGAAATGCCACGCGATTAAATTATTCTCGTTTCTCTCATTTTTTTTTTGTTCCACTGCGAGAATATGCCGTTCCTTCATTAGCGGGATCGACTCGCAAGGTTGAGAATCTCGAGTCTTATCCACTGGGTGGCAAAAAGGGTGGTGTTTCTGCGCCAACAACTTATTGTAATCACTTATATTGCGGACTCGGGGATGTTGCCTCCCCCGCAGTATAATCTATATGGTAAACATCCGGGGATGGAGCCGAAGCAGAACTGCTTAGTGTAAGTGAGTAATGCAGTTTTCGAACGCAATGAAATTCCAATTCAATCCGGGAAGACGACCGTCCGTTTCCGTTTCGCTTTCACCGAAACGCACCGCAATTATTGCGCAATCGAAATTTTCGACTGCATCAGAAATTACGATAGATGAGTTCAATCATGGATGGATATGATGAATCATTATTACGAAATAACGTGTTCCAAAGCAAGGAACTGTTGTTGAAAAAAAAAACGCAATTTTAAACAAATACGTTGTGTGGTGCGACGTAAAGGTTGATATGTAGGAAACAATTGAAACATGATCGACAACACGTCGACACAACATTACGAAGTTCGACGTTGCGTCACGTACTTTGTCCCAGTTATTTATTTATTATTATTGATTATTAATTTACGTATTTGTATTTCCCAAAGTTGCAACATGAAACTAACTATGAGTCACTTAGTTTAGTATAAAGTTGCATCCCCACTACACGTGATTTGAACCATCTACATCAGGTATACCAACTATCAATGAACATATACTTAATATTCATAAACTTATTGACTCTTAATAATAAACATATAACATTTACATTTCAACCCTATTTTGTTATCACAAAAATAGAATTTGTTTAATGAACAATAATATCCTTAATCAAGATGAAAAAATTAGGTTTACAATGTTTTTGAACGATTTAAAATAAAATGACGCAATTTTGGAAACTGTGGAGTAAACCTTGAGATGTTTTGGATTAAATGTGTAGGAATCAAATAGTTTTCACTCAATCAATCATCCTTAAGTATCAACTATTTATACAAGCAAAACGTGATATAACGCAGTGGAATACAATTGAAATACAACAACTATTCACGTTCACGCAGTGTTTTCACAACTTAAAACACTTTTTTCTAAGTTACAAATTATCGTAACTGAAAAAAGAAAAGAAATCTAATGAAAATTAGAAACAATATTTTGAAGTATCATGAACATATTTTGAAGAATTTTTGCTATGAATTACAGAAGTTATACTCAACCTTTTCTTCCTTCCTGCTACATTCATATGTTTGGGTATGTTGGGGTATATACCAAAATTTTTAAATGACGCAAGTAAATACTTTTCTCGAGAAATAGATATATCATCTTGTTTGGCTCTTGTTACTATTGAAAAGTTATGGCAATTCTTAGTTCAGTATTTGTAGATTTTCAATATCTTAGAAACACATAGTTTTTAAAAGCATCTTCCTAATAAATACGTGTTCTGGCCAGTAGATGAAAGCTCGACGGGCCATATGCGGCCCGCAAGTTGAATAAGGTTGACTAAGGCTACTAACTACAAGATTACTTGTAAATGACGATTGGCTATAGACTCGTAGTTAAATTTATCTGTTCAAATTTTTCAATTCAAATTACATTGGCTTATGCTTGGAGAAATGTAATATCGTGAACATAGTTTGAAACACATAGTTTTTAAAAGCATCTGCCTAATAAATACGTGTTCTGGGCAGTAGATGAAAGCTCGACGGGCCATATGCTGCCCGCAAGTTGAGTAAGGTTGACTAAGGCTACTAACTACAAGATTACTTGTAGTAGTTAAATGTATCTGTTCAAAATTTTCAATTCAAATTACAAATTATATTGGCTTATAGTGGATTATCATGAACATAGTTTGAACAATATTTGCTAAGAAATAATTGATTAACATCGCACAATTACTTGATAACTTGCAGTTGAGATATCCATCTACAAACTGCAAGATAACTCGTTTATCTATAAACTTGTAGTTATATTTAAATCTGGCAGTCAACCAAAGTTGATGAATATGTCATAGCTAATGATAGATATGTTATAGTATTATCATAATGCATTATTATCATCCAAAAGTCACAAGTAAAATCACAAGTAACAACACGAAACTTCTCATCAAACTCAATACGAAAAATGTTGCGCTACGTAAGTGTTACGCGTTTGATTATTGATTCTCGTCGTCTGCAAATTTAAGGATAACTAATAAAGCTCATAAGCAAAGCAAAGAGGGAATTGTCCGCGTTTTCCGAATGAACACAACGGTACAGTTTGTTTACATACGCGGCGGTGCGTGTTTCCAATGCACCAATATCCAATAAATAAACATTGATCCACTTACGATTGTTGCGTGTTTACGAAAACCGCGTCCCGAACAACAAAGAGAAATACACAAACAAGAATTAATTATCATAACAACAATAAATAAACAAAAGAACGTGACTCCCTGATACCCCGTCGTCCAGACAATGATAATAAACTGAAATAAATATTTACCTTCTGAAAACTGGTTGGTAACTGAAACCCCCAGTTTGTTCGGGTTCAACGTTATTTATACCATCATCAACACTTGTCTCCTCTCTCTCTCTGTCTCCTTTGAAACTCGTCAATTCTCAAGAAAATAACGCTGAATAAATAATGTGCATAATTAAATCACTGGAATCCCAATCTTTTACCATTGATTATTATTCGGTTACGTCATTTCAGGCCAACGTTTCCATAGTTTCATTTGGAAATGTCACATGTGACATGAACGCAATTAACGTTATGGTGGCCCGTTAATAAATGTTCTCCGCAAAATTATTGATTTGCAACGATATGTTTAGTAATTACCATTCCAATTTTCAATAATCATTCGCAAATCGAATCAAAACAGAGCATGCCTCAACGCTAAACAAATTGACACATTTATTTGAGGTTGAAGGACAGCCGTGATCAGTTATGAACGATTCTTCGTAACAATTTCAAAAGTATATTTTTTACAATTTTTTTCTTTATTATTATTCAAACATTGCTCCAAAATTCTGTCACCTTCCAAATTCAATTTCCTTTTTTCAAAAAAACGATTCGTTACTTTCGCTACCAAAATTGAGTTTATTTAATTAGAAGATGTAAAAAATTAACACCTTCAAATTTTAACAAATATACCAACTAAATATGTAATAATTAGAAAATTTAAGCCTTTTCTAATTTGATCTATAAGTTAGTAGTATTAATGACATATAAAATCGAAATATCTTTAAAAATTAATGTAGAAATTTAAGTGAAACTTAAATAATAGTTAAATTTAATTCAAATATTTAAATACAAATCAAATTGATTTAAATGGATTCTTTTCGGTAAATTTGTATACAATTATATATAATAACTTTCAAGTCACCCAGGAAATGATAAGCGACACATTCTCTAATTAGATTAGGTAACACGATCAAGAAATTGCGATGCATTAGCAAATCGAACAGTGAACTGAAAAAAAAAACACGGAGAATGATATTGTATTGATAGATAATATATTCATTTCATTCCTCGTATCTATGTAACCTTTATATTAATCTTGACACACTTATCAGACAAACTAAATAATAATAATAACGATATTTACCGAGAAACTAGGAAACAATACAATGCTAATTGAATTACATAAGCGCAATCGAAGTACGTGCATCAGACAGATAATTAAAACGCGAATAAAGTATGCAAGCTTTATTAATTTTGTTAGTGTTTCATGTTTAAATGAAAAATACGTTTTCATTTCAATTACAGCAAACCTTTTGATGCAAGGAATTTTCTTTGAGAGAATTCCAAGCATTTGCTACAGAAATATCTATACTCTTTTATGTCTACTAAATATTCTATACTAAATAATTATAATATTGAAATTGTTTAAATGAAAAATACGATTTCATTTTAATAAACCTTTTGGTGAAAGGAATTTTCTATACTAAATACTCTTTACTAAATAATTATAATATTGAAATTATATTACACATTTGATCAAATATTGTTTTTTAATTTCATTATTACAAAAATCAAATCAAATGTTGTTTATTCTTAAAATTTTCTTATATTTTAACGAATTTTGTAATGCAAAAGTAGAAAAAATATGATATTTGAAATTTTCATTTCAAATATTTATAATAATTTTACAAATTTATTAGTTTGTTTATTATTATTTGACGATAAGTTTGAAATTGCAATTTTATTTAAATTTAAAAAAAAGTTCTTTATACTTGGAATTTTCTTGTGTTTTAACGCATTTTGTATGTGAAAAGGTGTATTTGAATAAATACCAAAAAAAAAATGTTGTTGAAAGAAAGTTGCATTTGAAAATTTAGCAGACGCAAGTGAATGCAGTTCATAGTTTGTTTCATTCCATGATTCCAGTTAGATAAGGATGTGGTGCAACGGAAACCCGACGCAGATAAGAGCCGCACGGTTTAACAAATTATTTACAGTGGCGATAAATTGATACACGTGATATAAGCGAAAAACAACAACAACAACAATCGAGAAGAAGTTGCTGCAACAACGCGGTAATTGGATGAGGTCCAAAATAACAACAGTTGTTGAACAAAAAAAAAAGCAGAACTGGACGTGTGTGTGTGTGTCCACGAAACGCATATGACTCGCGCTTTGCATTCCGAATCAACTTTTCTGCATTCCGCGGGTCGCGCTGCCACCGCTCGCGTCTTCTTCACATCGTAACATCACCGAAGGGCCCTCGAGTACAAAGAAACTGTAAAGAAGCAAGTACTAACCATCTGAGGTTGGACATCCGGTGATCAGGTACCAAAATCCAAGGAGGAAAAGAATAAAGAAAACAACGAGAACGAAGTAAACAAAAGTGATGGACAACAGATTGAACAAGCGGTGTTCGTCGAATGCGGTTCGATGTTGTTGGAGGGTCGAAAGGAGCGAAGACGCGTTGTGCAATTGATAATTAAGAAGATGGGTGGAAAACACAAATAATGAAAGAAAAAAACGCACACGGGGAAATCTCGCGCACCAACTGAGGAGGAGTATTCACATTTCACGTATGGAAAGTTTCCACGGTAGCGTAATAGTTTATGTACGGTTGCTGCATGTGCGAGTTCATAACTTTGTATGTATGTATACTACTAGGGGAATGCTCGTCGAACTTGACTTGCCTTTGTGGAGCTGGTATATAGCGAGTAGCGAGTAGCGACGGACGCGCACGTTCGTTACAGCGGTTTGCCGGTGACTGACTGTGTATGGCGAATACCGACGCACAACTCCTCTACTACACGCGATTCCTCGGATCCAGTTCGTGGAAGGCAAACGTCGGAGACGGCGACGACGACGATGATGACGACGACCACGCAAGTCCGGACCTGGGCTTCTTTTAGATTCGAAAATGTTCACTCGACTCGACTCGGCCGAGATAACAGCATCGGTTGTATCTTGCTCGAGGTTGATCATTCTCCAGTTGTTGATGTTGTTTGTTGTTGTGAGAGGAGTCAATGCCTATGGAGATGAGCGGAGAAGACCCGATAACGACCTGAGGCGGCTCTTCGAAACTTGCTTGCGAGAAGGATGACCCTAATGGCTCATCATTATGCTTTGTTATTACCGAACACCAGCGACGTAAGCTGAGACCGAGCTCCCCAGCATCACCTTAATGAATCTACCTTTCAGATGATCGAGGTGACATACGAAACTTCAATTATCCACATAAATTTATTCAAATCGCAAATGTTCGAAAAATATGCCACAATTATTAAATCTTAGAGAAAAGATATCATAAATAAGTTTATTGCATTTCTTTAATATATTTCTTATTCTAAATTGGGTCAATAGCCCCATTGAACGAAGTCCTTCTAATTTATTTAATAATGAAGGGTGAAAAAACTACTGTCAATAGCCATTTGTTTTGTTAGATTTGTTTGATTACTATTAAAGTTACATAAATATCTTCTGTTTTATCAGTTTGCGACTGTTGAAATACACATTATTATTGTTTCAACAATGTTTCTTAACAAAGAGTAACGCAGCATCACCTTAATGAATCTCCTTTTCATAGGAAACCATACTACTTCAATTATCCGTACAAATTTATTCAAATCGCAAATGTTCGAAAAATATACCACAATTATTAAATCTTAGAGAAAAGACATCATAAATAAGTTTATTGCATTTCTTTAATATATTTATTATTCCAAATTGTTCCATTGATCGAAATCCTTCTAATTTATTTAATGATAAAGGGCGTAAATACAATAGCCATTTGTACAAGTTGCTTTTTTAAATATGTTTAATTACTATTAAAGTTACATAAATATCTTCTGTTTTGTCTGTTGAAATACATATTATTAAAGTTTCAACAATGTTTCTTAACAAAGGCGTTACTCTTTGCAACACCTTAATGAATCTCCTTTTCAGATGATCGAGGTGACATACGAAACCATACTACTACAATTATCCATCCCAATTTATTCCAACTTTTATTCATTATGTTGACAAATGCTATTATCGAATATACTTAACGCAGCTCGAACAAACTTATCAAATAATTATGTCTGTATTATCAACAAGTCCACTAATTAAACCGAACTAATAACACTTGAATACATAATTATACGAATTACGAAACACAGACCACTTTAAATTAATCATCAAATTAACAATTTTCTTGTGTAATTATTTAATACTTATATTTCTTAATAATAAAGATCTTAAGTTCATAATAATATTTTTTGCAATAATCACATAAAAAATAGAAGAAAAACAGAAGATGTTATGATTATAACATATATTGCAACAACGACTATAAGAAAAAATACAATGGAAATACTCAGAAAAGAATATACAATTATTACTATTGTTGCAAAGGGCTTTAGGTCTTTCTGTCCTATAATTAAGCTATTATTATATTATTTCAACTCAAATATAGAGCAAATATTAAAATATCTAATTAAACCAACATAACGATCATCACGTAATTAAATTATCTATACTAATGACTCAAAATATTTGTAACTGTGCTTAAATTATTTTAAATATGAGACATAAGTTTACAAGTTACCACTACTCATTACGTTTTATAGATATTCTTATATTATTCTAAATCAAATAAGTATTATCTATAGAAATAAACACTATAACCATGATAATAAATAAGTAATTAAACTTAATCATCAAATATAACTTATTATGCATGCAAATTCTTCTGATTTCATATGTTTATTTCTTTAAAGTAAAACATGTAAAAATCCTTAAATCTACCTTTTTTTTACCGAAGTTTACTTTTCTTGAAAATAAAATGTCGAATTTACTATACGTTATTTCAAAGAATAGCAGGACGTCACATTTTTATTATACCACGTAAGTCGAAATGGTAATTAATAGGAGTTCAACAAACTGCGGAAACTCAAAACTTGTTATAACTCTTTTAAACTGAAATTAATTATTTACTTGATACAATAGTTTATTTCCTGGTAACTAAAGGACTTTTTACAAAAAATTTCTTTTTTTCTTCAGGAGTGAAATTCTATATTTAATAAAGAACAAGTTTCTGAATTTCAAATGTAAACTACTCGTAAAGTTTAAATTGTAGATATTCATAAAGGTAAAGTTACGTAACTTCACATTAAAGTCGAATGATGATTTCGATTCCGATCTGAGTTCATTCATTTGGTAGTAAAATTAATTCGAAGAAAAATAATAAAATCTTGAGAATAATTAAATTTTAATTTGATTACACTTTAGTTAATTTTTTATGTAGTTACTTCGATCAAAGTAAGTGAAGATTTATGAAGTTACAAAATCAAAATAATCATTAAAAAGTGAATAAAATTAAGTAAAAGATGACATAGTTACATAATTCCAATTGTATTTTTTTTATAAGAGAAAGATTACACTTTTTTAAGCTTATTGTCTGGATGCGATAAAGATGTATCAATTGAAGCACTTACATCAGCGAGTGCGTACAAAATTTAGTTCCATTCGTTACATAAAGTAGACAAATAAACAACAACAAAAACTTATCAGGTTCATTATTTATATCAGGACGACAATTTCGGGCGATTTTCGCACAGAATAGAGGGGGCGATATATTGTATCTATATGACAGCATTACCCATTACCGACTTACAATTTTTTTGCTCGATTTCTGTATCTGTATCCTTCATTCACACACATTTTCCTCGCTCTTTATCATCTACTGTTGTATATGGACCGAAACACGTTACAGAGTACATTCAGTGGGGAAAAGTATTGCGAGAGGCGCACAATCTCTTTCGGTGCGCAATAATATTTCTTTATCCTAATTCAGTGTGTGTGTGAATGGATGGAGAAGGAAAGGAGGATGCGACAACAGAGAGAAGAAGGAGGACATCGAACACGTTAAGGGAGAGAAAGGATGAGTGCGTGAAGCCCATTAGTTGTTCGTTGTTCGCACAGACTGAGAAAATAAAATTTAATTAGTCTTGTTGTTTTAGGTTGCACGGAGCCAAGGAGCTAATTATTATGTTATTCAATTCGGAGCCTCGGATGACGCGCTCCTCTCGCTCTCGCATCTAGTTTCCTAATCGAATGCGAAACTTTGGTAATTGTTGATACAACATTTCGCCAGATAAGCATTATTTATAATTATGTCCAAATGAATCATATCTGTTTGGTTTTGCTTGTTTATTTCTAATCAATTCTAGTAGTTTTATCGACTAATTAATTTAAAAAATGAAGTTTTATTCTTTGTATTTTGTGCTATAACGGCCCTCTTCAATTAAGGCACGTTTTCGATTTACGGCCTGAGATGTTTCGCTATATCTACATGTTGCCAATCTTGCGCAAGCGCAATAATTGATTCCTTATACGGCTTTTCACTTTGCGGCCAAGTTTCGTGGATCTAGGCAGTAAAGCGAGGTATGGATGTATTAAGAAACAACAAATTGATAAGTTATTTCACACTTTCTATGTATTTTACATTGCTTAACTGTATTACTTTTTCTATGTTTCAACGAAGAAGAAATTCTTTGTAACAAGAACCACAGAATATCTAAATTCTTCAATTGAATAAAATAGAATTTGCAAAGGATCTGTAGTTTATAAAAGTATAAAAGATGCATTGAGATTTAGAATGAAATAAAATTTGATCTACGTATCTAAGAGATGTAGTAAATACATATAAAATTGTATATTTAAATGATAAAAGTACTTTTGAAATGCACTTTTATGCTAAATCTCAAGTAGAAAAGTACATTTGATTTGAAAGAAGTAGTGGAAGGATATGAAATAAACGGATTTCCGAATAAAAAGTGAATGTTGGTAATTAGATTTTACTTGAAATAGGATGGAAATGAATACCTCAGAATGGCAAACAGGAATTACCACCATTCTATTATTAATACACGCAAGAAACGGTACTTCGTATGTCTCCAACAGGGATATCCGGCTGCGTGGGCGAGCGAGAAGGGGTCTTTCCTGCTGAATGCTGCATGCACATTCCCTGCTATTTTTAGGTAATCCCCGGGAGCGTTAATTATTATAGCGTTTTCATAATAAATTAATCTACGCCTTCGTTTAGTGCTCCGAGTATCATTCGCTTCCCTGGAATTATGCATTGCCTAATACACATCTGCATAATCCAGATGAATATACCCAGTGGAACTCAACATAAACTATTTCAAAAAAAAAACGTAAACATGAAACGAAAATAAATCAATATTTACTTGGAAATCGTAAAGCAGAGAGGAAATAAAGCGTAGTTTTACCTGGTAAAGTACAGTTAATCTCTTGATAAGCGGATTATTCGGGAAATGCACATGTTTTTGCGCCGACTGAAACATATGTGTTTCGATTTGACGAAGATCCGTTCCTATTTCGGATGATATTTGGAAATGTTTATCTCGTATTGACGCACGTCCACTTAACGTCCTTATTAAGGACATCTGTTCTCTTCATCCACACAACAAATTGCAATTGGTTGTTTTGACCATAAGAAGGTAGATGAACTTTCACTTCCATACAAAAAATTACGTACAACAGTTAACTTGAAAATTCACAGGAAAATAAATAAGCTACATTGATTCTACGGTCATAAAACGACACATTTAAAGAAAATGTTCAAGTATCATTCAAAATAGAATTGAACTTTAAATTGAAACAAATTTCCATGAAATTCAACAAGAAATTAAAAATCAACTTTATAGTTAAAATAGTGAAGTTACTAAACTGAAACTGATCAATTTTATCCAAAAAACGAAACTATCAACTTCAATTTTTAGAAAACATCGAAATATGGTTGAATATACATATTACAAATCTAATATTTCTACACAGTATTCAAATTTTCATGAAATTTAACATGAATTCAAAAATCAACTTAATAGTTAAACTAGTGAAGTTACTAAACTGAAACTGATCAATTTTATCCAAAAAACGAAACTATCAACTTCAATTTTTAGAAAACATCGAAAGATTGTTACAATACAAATATTACAAACCTATTATATCTACAAAAGTGTACATTTTCTCATGAAATTCAACATGAATTTAAAAAATCATCGAAGTTAAACTAGTGAAGTTACTAAACTGAAACTGGTCTACTATTTTCATTGATAAATGATAATAGAAAACTGTCAACATTAATTTTTAGATAACTTTGAATAATAGTTAAGTTCAAGTTGTAGAAATACTGAAAATTTCAAGTTTTTTAATCAAATTATTTAAGTCTCCACTTATTTCATCATCAATCATCCACTTATTTTTCAAACAATCACGTGTAAATTCAATAGTTACTAAACTGAAACTGATCAATTTTATCCAAAAAATGAAACTATCAACTTCAATTTTTAGAAATCATCGAAAGTTTGTTACAAAACAAATCTATTATATCTACAAAAGTATACATTTTCTCATGAAATTCAACATGAATTTAAAAAATCATCCTTGTAGTTAAACTAGTGAAGTTACTAAACTGAAACTGGTCTACTATTTTCATTGACAAATGATAATAGAAAACTGTCAACATTAATTTTTAGATAACTTTGAACAATAGCTAAGTTCAAGTTGCAGAAATACTGAAAATTTCAAGTTTTTTCATGAAATTATTTAAATTATGTAAATTCAAACCAAAAAAACGTGTATCATCCTTATTCCAGCCATTTTCAATAGGCCACGGACTTTAATGTGATCTAAGCAGGATTCGCAGCTGAATTCTATAGCGGAAAATTTATTGCATGCGATATATACAATTACGAAACGTGCGCACATTTTAAATTGAAACATATCCACTTTTTGCCATTCAAAGGCCTCCCCTGTGCTTATCCACGACGATGTGCGCATTTTTTTCTTTCTTATTCAACTATAAAGCAATTACTTTCAACGTACTTTTCCTTTGTCTTTCCTTTCCACAGATAAGAGAGTTGCGAAAAGGAGTCGGAAAATGCCGTATTTATACAACACTTTTCATTCCCTGAATGAAACGTTAGACCACAATAATAATAATAATGATGATGAGTTTATCTTGCTTGTATGAATGAACTGATAACCGGGGGCTCTCGGGTTTTTTTTCAGTCTATTACACTTTGCGTCGTTTCAATTATCTAATATCGCCAGATAAGATTACGGGAGAAGAGCAATCTCGAGATTCCGTATCCGTGTTGACCTATACCCACTGCGCCTTACATTCATTGTGTCTTCTTTCTTGCCGGAGGTATACGAAACAAACGTATTACGTTTTAGACCATTAGATTTGTATCTATAGGAGTCACGGATTTAATCCTTCCAGGAACACATCTATCCCATTGTTTATTAATCTAAGCTCTCTCTAATAATCTAATCGTTTTAATCTAAATCAACAAATTGTAACTGCGAGGTTCACGCCCATGTAGAAACGAAGAAATGGATCAATAAAGTATCAAGAAAGTAGTGATACACGCAGATATTAGAAGGTTACTTTTGAACAATGAAATTTATATATAATCATTAAAAAGTGTACTCTAACAAATCTAGTGTAGGTTAATGAACAAATTCTACACATAATTCTCAACTACTGAGTTTCAAACTTGAATATGTTAGTTAACACAACAATCACTATGTTCATTTTATAAAAACTAAACAAATGGACAAACTTAATTGATTAAATAATAATTTTATTAACTTATACAATAATAATACACCAAACTTGACAATATTATGGTTCAATATTGAGTTTGTAACTTAAATAGTTTATTGAAAAGTTGTCGGGTTTTGCTTAACTTGCAATAGTTTCTTTATCAATTACTATATTTGGCTTAAATATTTACTTTTTAACTTAAATAGTTTAACTCAATAGTTAGTTTATTGAAAAGTTGTCAATCCTTATTGCATAACTATGGATTTATAACATAATTATTTGACCCCAACAGTTACTTCATCAATTTTATCAAAAAAGTTTAATTATAGATTTTACTAATTAATACACAATAATACACTTAATCTAACTATATTTTGCTTAAATATTGACTTTTAACTTAAATAGTTTAACTCAACAGTTAATTTCATAATTTTATTGAAAAGTTGTTAACCTGTATTGCTTAACTATGGATTTATAACATAAATATTAGATCACATTAGTTACTTAGCCAATTTTATCTTTTTTGTAGTTGCAATAAATGTTAATATTATAATTACTTACTTCTCCATATTTAAGTGAATTAATTTATTAAAAACTATTCACATTTCCGCACTTACGTTAATAATGTTATCAATAATTGCTGTTTCATTCTATCACCATGCAAGTTTTTAATATACGCAAATCGTACTAGTTTTTGTTTGTTAGTAAATTACTACTGAAACGTGCGTAACTTTCCATTCATTTTATATTGCGAATAGCGCAGAAAGTCGATACAAACGAAAAAAAAAAAATGTTTGGTGATAAAAGGGGATGACCTTTGATACTGCGCTTCCTTGAAGACAGACCTCTGATTCATTTGCACCAGTGAATGAAGTGCAAGAAAAGAACAGCATAAAAAGGAACATCTGTTATACTACGAAAATGATCGTTTATAAATGCGCAACATACGATATCATTATAGATTGTCACACTGAAATACGTGATTATATAAGTTGCGAAATGTGAGGGAGATGCGAGAGGATCGATGATGGATTGCGTGCAGTTAGTCAATGGATTTCGAAAATCTTCAATTACATTCAACGAATCATATAGATCTGAGAGGAAGAATTTAATTATTTCAATGTTTGTATAACGTTTCAACCAAGATTAATCGATTTTTAAATAGAAAAACGCACAAGTTACGCATGTGACTGAATGGTGAATATATTGAAGCAATTGATGAAAAAAAATCAAGATCAGTTTTAAAATCGAAATGTAGCATTGACATCAATTATTGTAATGGTGTCACGATGGTGAAACAAAGGTTGCGGAGCACTGGAATTGGGACTTCTTGCTTTTGTATCGATTACGAAACGGGCTTCATTGCTGTTATTGATAGATTTAGGTTATTCAATAAGGCTCATAAAAAAAAATACAAAAAAAAATCAAATTTAAATTGAAAGAATCCATCAATTTTCAGTTGTTGTTCAATTTTTCTTACGAAATTTTCATCAATCAAAGCCTTATAAATATCTTATGTAATCTTACTATGAATTACCATATCATCACAATCATAAAAGAAGTTTACAAAATGTATAATTACACTTTCAATTGAAAGTAAAGTTTATGAAAATTACTGAAAATTATACTTTCTTATTCAAATTTCTGCTTTTATTTGTTAAGAAACTTAGTAAAAATGTATATAAACCTAAAATTACATCGGAAAACTGAAATAGTTATATAGAAAGATCCGAAAGTTAATAAAGTAATTCATAAGTTATCAAAATATAGCCAAGTAAAATAATTGAATAAAAAGCACTGACAGTTAAGAAAGTTGTTGAAAATTTATCAAAACCTCAAATTGTATCGTAAAACGGAAATAGTTAACCAAAAGTTAAAAAAGTAATCTATCAAAATCAGAAAGTGAAAAAAGCATACTACAATAAAAGGTTTGATAGTTCGAAAATGTTGTTTAAGTTGATCAAATCCTGAAATTTCTCCCAAAAACTGTAAGAAGAAACTTTTAAAACTTCAGGATAAGAATTAAGTCAAGAAACACTGAGCAAAATCTGAATACTAAAACTACAAAGTGATTGCACCTCTTGCATTTCCATCTCGCTGCTCGTATGCTACATAGTTTTTTCTTCAGCCGCCTGCATCAATTACGTCGTAATTTATTGGTGATGTAACGAGCGCGCCGATTAAATAAATAATTAATCAATGCCATTTGCTTAGCGCCACCTAACCTTACCTTACCTAACAATCTCTACGTATGCAATTAACGTTTCCTCGTAACAACCGACGATTATTTTATTGCCTTCGCCGTGCCGTCCATTGCGGATTCCAGAGTGCCGATATCTCCACGGAACAACGGGGCCCCGCCGATTGATTGATTTACACAACGAGCTTCCTCCTCATCATCCTCCTCGTCCTCCTCCTCCCATACACATACATCAGATCATAATCTGCCATTGTATTCTAATTACATTCGCGTCTAAAGTTTTCGCTCCTCCGTTCCCCCTTTGCAACTATCAACAAATGTGTAGACGCCATCCGATCCGGATCACGAAGGCTTATTGCGTTCACACTCAAACTTTATCTAACTCAAAACATCACTGCAATAACAATAATGTAATACAGATCTCATTGTCGGAATCGTATGCGTCATTAGGTTTAATGTTTTGTCTTCGGTTACGTTTCGAATCCTTGAAACTTTAGAAAACTATATTTCATTAGAAACAATATTTGGCAATAACCCTAATTGATCAAAAACTAAAAATGATGTATCACTTAACATTCCCATCCGAATGATTCATATTTAATTATGATGTAATATATAATTACGATAAATACAAAACACCTATGATTCAGATCAGCGTACCTCAACTTATTAGTTCGTGAAATGACAGCTGTCATTATGTGACATTTCGAAGAATTGGTTATATCCTGATGATAGCTGTCATTATGTGACAATTCGTGGAACTGATGACAGTTATCATTATGCCAATTCAAGGAGATGTTGATAATCTACTACTACTACATGCACATAATTTAGATCAGCGTTTGTCTTCAGTTACGTTTCGAATCCTTGAACATTGAAACTTTAGAAAACTATATTTTATTAGAAACAATATTTGGCAATAACCTAATTGATCAAAATCTAAAAATGATGTATCACTTAACATTCCCATCCGAATGATTCATATTTAATTATAATGTAATATAACATAATTACGATAAATACAGGACACCTATGATTCAGATCAGAATTTCTCAACTTATTAGTTCGTGAAATGACAGCTGTCATTATGTGACATTTCGAGGAATTGGTTATATTCTGACGATAGCTGTCATCATGTGTCAATTCGTGGAACTGATGACAGCTGTCATTGTGTCAATTCAAGGAAATGTTGATAATCTACTAAATACAACATACACTTAATTTAGATCAGCGTTTCTAAACTTGTTTTTGTTTGATTTTTTAAATCATATTTGTAAATCAAATTAGTTCTATATAACATCTCTATAAAAACAATAATATAATACAGTTTTCATTGTCGAATATGTTTGTTTATTCACAACTAATCTTTCAATTTGAAGCTATTATCCAGTTTTCGGATAAGTTAATCAGCAGTTTGGTAATCTCTTCAACAATTCGTTGTTGATTTTTTTTCTGTTTGCAAGAAGAAAATGTAATTCTTTGGGAAATCAAGAGATGAAGCATAATAGCCGAGACATTTTTCTGCAGCATCGCAATTTGGGCTTCGGAGGAAAGCCCCGCCTTTATCCCAGCAATTCCACGTGGATTTGCATATCATCCGAACTAGTCTAGACGGCGAATCCTTATGTAACGCCACACCACATTAAGCAAACACAATAAATAAAATGATAACGTGCACGATGCGATGCAAAGCGCACGTTCGGATTAGACCGTACGATGATGACGATGATGACTATGGAGATGATGTTTATTGTCGCGTTTCGTCCGACCCAAACCTATTTATTAGTCATTACTTAATTCCGGCGCAGTGGAAAGATTTCGCTCGATTACATTTACCGTACGATTAGTCATATGGTGGAGGAGGAGGAGGAGGCTGCGTTTCGCAAGATCCAGTCAATTGGATGTAACGCACAAGTGTGATTTCCTTTCCATTTTTTTGTTTGTTTTGTTTCTTACCTCTCAACTCATCAGAACTACAAGAAAATTATATATAAAAAAATAACAACTAAAAGCTTTTTAATTGCCATTTGACAAACGAAATAAATGGAAACGGAATTGCATAATGATGACTTTCCATCTCGACGTCCGGATGAGTCACTTAGTCGCCAGTCGGAAATTAAGACGCGGAAAAAAATAATAACCTCACACAATGAACGTTACACAAAAAAAAGAGAAACATGTTGGTAATGATTACATCCGCAATGTCTAATAAAAAAAGAGTACTGGCTTTCCAGAAACATTTAGCAAAATATTGCATTCCATTGAAAACTACGTTTACTTAATTATAACCAAGAACACATTGATTCAAAGAACTAACAATAACTTCCCTGCACTTTTAAATTCCGAAAATATCCATAATAAAATTAACTGATAAAAAGAACACGAGAAGTTTTTAGAATCCAGTAATGTTTAAAAAGGGTCTACTTCATTTGCCCGGCGCTCATTCGCCCGACATCCGTTACGAAAACGGATGTCGGGAATTTGGAATAGTCGGAATAACAGATGTCAGGAATTTGGTATAGTCGGGATGACAGATGTCGGGAATTTGGTATAGTCGGGATAGCGGATGTCGGGAATTTTATATAGTCGGGAATTCGATGCAGTTTGGCTAACGGATGTCGGGACTTTGATACAGCCGGGCAAATGAGTGTCGGGCAAATGATTGACGAGAAGTCTAATGTCGGGGCTTTAAACGGGACCGGTTTAAAAACGTTCCTGAATTGAAAAATACCTTATTAATGTAAACTCAAGAACTTTCATAATCAAATACAAACTTCAGATTTTGTAATTAATTTTCCAAATGCGAAATCTTACAATTAAAACATTTTCCGATTACATTGTAACAATGTAACAATTTGGACTGAACGCTGCAACTTCATATTTTGTAATTAATTTCCCGAATGCGAAATTCAATTAAAGCATTTTCCAATTAAAATGTAATATGCAAATTTAAACTGAACACTCCTTAAGTATTTCCTTATTTTAAGATTAAGTCCATGAAAATTTGAAATATCCACTTCAGATTTCGTCAGTCACTTCACAAATCTAATATTAATTTATACTAAATTGTAGATTACGTTTCAGTAGTTTAATAATTACTGTTACTAAGTATGTTTTTCATTTGTTGTAATAAATATTCTTCAACTTATTAAAAATGATTCTATATCTTTAAACTAGAAATTTATGTAAAAAACATCATCTTTTGAGCATTTTTTAGTTGATTTTACACATAAATTACTCTTATAAATCAATTATTATAACTCAATGAAATAAACATGCTTTAAGTTCTTTAAACCATCAAATTATAAGATTTTCTTAAAATATCACTAAACACTTCTTTTTCTGTTGATTCAAACTACAAATATCTTCAATTCTTTTTAATATCTTTCAATTATTACAACTGAATTAAATAAACATTTCTTAACTTCTTTCCCAACAAATTATAAGTTTCAAACCTGACATTAAAGTATTACTATACAAACGATTCTTATGTAAACAAAAACCAACAGTACTAATTGTTTATTGTATAGTAGAAACGCTCCACCTTGAAACCACTATTGCTAAGAAACTCCTTCGTCGAGTTTGTTTTCAACGATGCGAATTATTATATTGCAATTAACGATAATTACATAATTGAGACATTTATGTAATTGCAGCGTCTATTGCCATTATTATGAGATTTCTGCGCGGGATTTTCTTTTTTTCAGCGATTTCCTTGTATGTTCGGTAATCGTTTGCTTGAACATGTACTAAACACTACAGGATGAATCCATCATTATCCATTTACACAGTTCGAGCAACATTAATGATACCTCTTCAATGAGATTCATTCAATCAATATTTTTGTTTACCTCAAGAACGTTTTCACATTATGAAGGATACCTGTTTTGATCATGAAAATTCTTGCATTTCGTAGATAATTTCGAAACAAGAAATTGATTCAATTAAGCAAATTAACCATTTTCTTACAAAATATTTGTTTAAATATACTTATACTTTGTTGAGTAACAAGAAATACTAGGATACTAAATAAATTGTTAGAGCATTTCTTATAAGGTTATGCAGACAGTTCTTTGACTCTTATTGGAAAGTATGTACATAACAGTACTGCATATATTTTTTTGCGAACATGATTCATTCATTTCGCAGAAAGAAAACTAACTGAATTTTTAAATGAACTTCTGAAAAAAGCACTTAAAACGAATTATTGTTAAACGCAATGAATACAAATGCATTTGCTGAGTTTGAATCATATTGTTTCTTATACGTTTTTGTTCTTCAAATACGTGACAATAATTTAAAAAAAACTCATAAATTATTGTCATTTCTTTTTATTTTCAATATTTTCATAACAAAAATTATTTCATTAATCATTCCTTATATAATAGTGAAGATAATTTTAAGATTTGTAAATTTTAACGTTTGTTGAAGCGAAATGCTTAATGTACAGAGATTAATTAGTTGTCTTCACTTTTCTTGGAGTTTTACTTATATGGTATTGCAGAAGGCTGCCACTAACAACAGTTCTTTGACTCGTATACTGTAACAGTAATATATAATTCTTAATGAACTTGATTCATTTAAGAGAATCATAGTGATTTTTGTAAACAATTAATTCTTTTTTGTAAAAAATATTGTGGAAATAAGTTTTCTTAGACTTTTAATTACAGAATAAATCTATAAAACAAAGGATCTACGTGAATTTCATTAATTGAAGCATTGAACTTATGCTATAATATGAAGATATTCAATGATAGTTACGGCAGCAACACCAACATTTTGATATGTTAACTAAATAAATAAAGACTAAAATTCAAAATATTCAATGATAACTATTGAAAATGAAGAATATTTTGAGAATGAAATTATTAATTAAACTATAAATTTACAAATAAATGTTGTAAAGCTCTTTAAAAGTATTTTTAAATAATTTATTGCATGAAAATATAGTTTATTTATAAAAAAAAATGACGAATAAAAGATTTTTTATGAAATTCGAAGAAAATTATTGGTAAGTGTTCTAATTTTGTACGTATTTTGAGGATTGAACTAGGAAATGGTGCACTCTACAACATTGTAGATTTAGAATGAAATTGCGCAATTCTCGATAAAGTGATTGATTCTGTTCACTTTTCTCGGAGGAAACGCCGTTGTTTCGCAATTAAAATGTTGCAGAAGGAATGAAACTTGCTGGTGTAACAACTGTTCGATATTGTAGGCTCGTGTGGACTACAAGGAGGAGCGAGACGACGGGACGAAGGAAGGAATAATAAAAGGAGAAGAGAAAGAAAGAAAAAAGTACACATAGTGTGTAACGGTACTAGGCCACGAAAGTTATTTACCCTTGACATTGGTTTCGTGGAGAACGAGAGGACGCCGCGTGGAAGGATCGCAGGTGATGAAGAACCAGATGAAGAGAGGAGGAGGAGGAGGAGGAGGAAGGCGAAGCGGAGGATTCGCATCCGCGGTTCGGCCGTCTTGGAATGTTGCCGAAGAAGCGGGACCGGCCGTCGATGAAGACGAAGAGAAAGAGGAGAATGAAGAGAACGAAGCAGAGTGCACGGGGGACGGCAAAAAGTGTGCTGTATTAATAATATGTAGTGCGAGTTTGGTAGCCGATGGCAAGGTCAGTTTCATGGCGCCAACTGAACCCACATTACGAGACCGCAACGACCGGACAACCTGCAAAGACAACCAGCAACCATCGACCGTACCAGGGAACCAACCATGCCCAGACGCAGACCGTGCGCTACAAATTGTCCGGCGAACGACGCAACCGATTGCATAACTCTGTGGTCCGACGGCGGTGTTCTCTTTGCTTTCCGAGAACAACAACACATCCATTCAAATGAGAGAAGACGAAGACAAAAAGTATAATATAATATGGCAGAGAAATAGATCTGCAGGTATACATGTCAAGATCACAACCATCGGCGAATTTCTAAAGGAAAACAAAAAGTAAAACCATCCAAAATTGATCCATCGTGACCTCAACCTCCTAACAAACGTAAAACAAGTTGTTACACGAATTTGTAAACAATAATCTTCAAAAAAAGAAGTCTCTTTTTGTCATTTGAACTTCTTAAAATATGTATTAAATGTTCATCGAATTTCAAAAGTTATTTATAACAATTTCATTCACATTTCTTCAGAACGGATGAAGGTGTGAACAATAATATTCCAACATTTGAACTTCACGAAAGAAAGTTTATTGAATATCGAAACTATTCTTGAAAAAAAGGAAAATCCATATAGGAATCAATTAGATTATAAAAAAGTGTAAAAATCAAAGAGAATTTTTGTAAATTAATCAATCAGTATTCTTAAGATTTGTATACAATTTATGAATTCTACCAAATATATTCATAAACATAAAGCTTTTTCTCGATTATAAGCCTAAGTTCTATTAAAGCCTTGAAAATATGCTGAAACAATTTCATTAACATTTCTTAAGAACGGATGAAAACAATAATATTCAGGAAAATAATTGTTTTCCAACATTTGAACTTCATGAAAGATGTATTAAAAGTTTATTGAATACCGAAACTATTCTTGAAACAAAAATGGAAAATTCATATAGGAATCATTTATTACAGATTGGTTAAACATTGTAACAAAAAGTAAAAATCAAAGAGAATTTTTGTAAATTAATCAATCAGTATTCTTAAGATTTGTGTACAATTTACCAAATATATTCATAAACATAATGCTTTTCTCGATTATAAGCTTAAGAACTATCGAAGTCTTGAAAATAAGCTGAAACAATTTCATTCACATTTCTTAAGAATGGATGAAAACAAGAATCTTCGAGAAAATAATTGTCTTCCAACATTTGAATTTCATGAAAGATGTATTAAAAGTTTATTGAATACCGAAACTATTCTTGAAACAAAAATGGAAAATCCATATAAGAATCATTTATTAACGATTGGTTAAACATTGCAAAAAAAAGCAAAAATCAAAGAGAATTTTTGTAAATTAATCAATTAGTATTCTTAAGATTTGTGTACAATTTATGAATTCTACCAAATATTTTCGTAAACATAATGCTTTTTCTCGATTATAAGCTTAAGTTCTATCGAAATCTTGAAAACAAGCTGAAACAATTTCATTCACTTTTCTTAAGAATGGATGAAAACAAGAATCTTCAGGAAAATAATTGTCTTCCAACATTTGAACTTCATGAAAGATGTATTAAAAGTTTGTAGAATACCGAAACTATTCTTCAAAAAAAAATGGAAAATCCATATAGGAATCAATTATTAAAGATTGTAACAAAAAGTAAAAATCAAAGAGATTTTTTGTAATATATAGAAATTAGTAGTACAAATTATTAATTTAAACTAATACAACCAAATATTTTCATTGAAATCATGAATTTTCAGTATAAAAAGCTCAAGTATTATCCAAACCACAAAACAGATGTAAAAATAAACAATTTAATTTACTTTTCTTAACAATAATACAATTATTGTAAACATTCCTAATACACTAAATGAAATCTCTTATGTAACGGAATGTAAGTTGTTTGCTCACAGAAAGAACAAAAATCATTGCATTAAACACGTTTTGGAAATTTGCTGGGAACATTAATAATCCCCCTTTTCCGCATACACAATTCACTAATTGTTTCACCTGGAACGAGCTTCTTCGGAGAACCGAAACCTATTGCATAATTCTGTGCACAATTATTGTTGCACAACGTTCGAAGAAACGGACTACAATTGATTGTTATTATTGCCGTGTGTTCGTGCTGAAAATAAAACAATTTTCGCTGCAACTCTCGCGTTTGATCTACGATTCGATGATTCTATTTCCTGAAGAAAGTGAATTGCTCGGAGAACATTCAATCCTTAATGATTCATATCAATTCCGTTATGCAACCTCATTTATTATTATTAGTTTATACTTGCAGTATCATTCAAATTGGAACATATTTAGAAAAATTTGACAAAAATCGATACAAATTTAACTGGCAAATCTATAGATTTTTTTTAAGAATATTTCAACACAATTATAAGCAATTTCCTATATATTGTTTTACTTTGAACTTGTTATAACTAGTGATTTCATTAAAGTAGATTTTTCTTAAACAGAAACTTTAAATGTTGCATTACGAAAAATGTGTTTACGTACTGATAGAATACATTTACAATACAAAAAATTTGATACAAGATTGATGCATTTTTATGGAATATTTTATGGTGATTCGATTGAAATTTATTCGGCCCGTGGCTGGCCCCAGACGCACGAAAATATGCGCGGTTTTAAAGCATGTGCACATTATTGTTGTTATTATTATACGTATTTTTTGTCTTAAGAAGACACCAGCATAACAAGTATTATATAATTTACATAACACCACCAACACGGGACGCCGGCTCCTACAATGTACTCCATTTTTGGAACGGCAATAAACATGGGCAACGTGTAAAACACGATCGTATCTCAAGTTGAAATTATTTGAAAGGCGTTGCACTTAACAATTTCCGTGCTGCATAACTTTAAGAAGAAAGAAATAAAGAAAGAAATACAACAAATGAAGCAGATATTTACATTCAGATAAAATGTTGCGTGTCACGTTCACCATGAGAAAGAACTCCTGTCAATTGGGTATGTTCAAGTACACAATGATATTGCCTCAGAGTAAGATAAATATTTAAGAATGGATTTGGTTTTGGTAGATCTACCTGGAAATACCACGAAATTTCGGGCAATCTTACATGGAAACTAGCCCGTCGTTAAAGAAGTAATTGTATGTAAATAGATGGACTTGAACCCTTTTCAGTTTCATATCAGAGTTTTAAAAAAATACACTTTATATATTTAAGAACGGATTTGGTTGGTGGATCTACCTGGAAATACCAAGAAAACTATCACATAGTTACAAGTATGTAAATAGGCATATTTTACAAATCTTTTCAATTTCATAGCAAAAACTTCGATAAATTATACTTTATACATTTAGGAATCTAATAGTATAAAACATAATTAAAATATAGTTACGTTTTAACAAGATTAATTTCAACTTTTTAAACCAGATAAAGGCAGATCAAATAATAACACTTTTAGTTACAAAAATGAATGACATTCAAAACATTTTTTAGCTACAACAAGAAAACTAAACGTTTCAAAACCTTCCTGTAACTAAGCAAATTTATCACATCAATTGTATCTGATATACACGTTCCAATTTGATACACAACAACTTAGTAAAGTAAACGTTTCAAATCCTTCAAATTTATTACATAATCTTAATCGTATTCTTAGATAAACGTTCAAATAGTATCAATTTCAGGTGTTTCTAACCGGTGGAATTATTATTTAATTAACAAGAGGAGCGTGCAGATGTTTACTCAAACGATTAATTTGAGGAAACTTTAAATTAAGTAAATTTATTCAAGCTACATTTGCGTAAGTCGTTTCATTCATCATGCAAGATTTATCGGAACGAATTTTTCAAACGCATTTCAAGTGCGAATTATTATCTTCGGGCAAATTTTTCCAAGGAAATTAATTATACATTAAACTTCTGTACAAGAAAAATAGAAAATTATAAAAACAAAATTTCCTTTGAAACAAAATATAAATGTAGCATACTAAATTAGATTTGCGTGTTTTAACTGTTGAATAATAAATTAACAAGATTGTGCAGATAGTTCACACAAATAATTAATTTAATTAACTAAATTTATGTAATTGAATTTATCTTGAAACATATATTAAAGTCTTGTTTTTTTTTATAATACGTTTATAAATATTTAAAGTTTTATCTTCTTTTAGCAATTTTTCTTATTTCAAAGAGTTTTCTTTAGAAAAAAGAATAGAAAATATATTTTTTTTTAAAAGATACTTTAAATATTTCAAATAACATCAATTTGGTGCTTTTACATTAAGAAAAACTACGTAAGTAATAGAATTTATCGTGTAAAATGTGAATTTGTGAATCAAAGTGTGAATTTTGTCCGGCAATATCTCTTGTTTTCATTCATCACGAAGTTTTTTAATTAAAACAAAATTGGAAGAAAAAAACTTCAACAAGAAACTTTAAACTTAAAAAAAAAGAATAATTCAAATAAGATATAACAACTCAAAGTATAAATTAAAAATTAAGCAAAATTGTAATGTAAATAATGGAATTTTTCATGTAATATTTCAAATAACATCAAGTTTCAAACATTATTTTTGTGCTTTTACATTAAGAAAAATTATGTAAGTAATAGAATTTATCATGAATTTGTGAATCAAAGTGTGAATTTTGTCCAGCAATTTCTCTTTTTTTTAAAGAAATTAGTTATTCATCACGAAGTTTTGTAATTAATACAAAATTGGAAGAAAAAAAACTTTAACAAGAAACTTTAAATTTTTTAAAAAAGAAAAATTTAAATAAGAAATAATAACTCAAAGAATATATTTAAAATTAAGCAAAATTGTAATGTAAATAATTGATTTTTTCATGATTTGGTGCTTTTACATTAAGAAAAACTATGTAAGTAATAGAATTAATCATGAATTTGTGAATCAAAGTGTGAATTTTGTCCGGCAATATCTCTTGTTTTCAAAGAAGTTAATTATTCATCACGAAGTTTTTTAATTAATACAAAACTGAAAGAAAGAAACTTTAAACTTTCTAAAAAAGAACAATTCAAATAAGAGATAACAACTCAAAGAATATATTTAAAATTAAGCAAAATTGTAATGAAAATCATTGATTTTTTCATGTAATATTTCAAATAACATCAAGTTTCAAAGATTAATTTGGTGCTTTTACATTAAGAAAAACTATGTAAGTAATAGAATTTATCATGAATTTGTGAATCAAAGTGTGAATTTTGTCCAGAAATTTGTTTTTTTTTTCAAAGAAGTTAATTATTCATCTCGAATTAATACAAAATTGATAAAAAAAACCTTTGAAAAGAAACTTTAAACTTAAAAAAACGAGCTTACATTAAACAATCCAAATAAGAGATAACAACTCAAAGAATATAGTTAAAATTAAGCAAAATTGTGAAGTAAATAATGGAATTTTTCATGTAATATTTATGAAAACGATTTGTTTTTAAGCGTTTACAAATCTTGAAAGTGTGTATTTTTCGCAGCATTTTATCTTTTCTCAAGAAAGTTAATTGATCAAGAAGTTTCTTAATTAATAAAGAATTGAAAACAAAAAATCCTTAATAAGAAACATTAAATATTTCAATTAAGAAATAAAATTGAGAATATAAACAGATTTGTAATGTAAGTTTATCATGTAATATTTTCTATTTATTCTCCAAAGTAAGTTAATTATGCATAAAGAAGTTTATTTCACAAAAAAAATATGTAAATATTACAAAAAGAAAAGGAGTAATCATGATTATAACTATTGTAATTGTTTCGTTGGCATTTTTCCTCGCAGCAAGAGCGTGCAAAATTTCCGTTTTCTGCAGCACAGAGGAATTTTAATTTGCATAAATGAGCTCGTTGCGAGTTTTTATTTCCTCTTATTACCGTTTCTTTTTCCCTCGCTTCTCTTCCCTCCCTCATTTCGATACAGTCACTCGTTTAGCGAAAAAAAACCTAAACGACAAAATACGATTCCTAAAACCAGCCGTATTATTCTGCACGTACGCAAAAATTCTGCAACCTTGAATCTATACTTAATATGCAAATTGGAAATTAACCGAATCTTTGTTTACTTTTCATTCAGTTACATAACGAAATTAAATGGATACTCAATCAATTATTTGATAACGAAATAAATTATATTAATTATTTTTTTGCAAGAGAAATAAACGAGTAAATTCCGTGTGTTATATCAATCTTTATAGGTCAGTTTAGAGTAATAACTCAGCATATCAATGGGGAATTATCTTGATGCTCTTTTAATTGACTTGACATTTGTTTTGTTTCCCTTGATCGTATCTGTAATTACATTGTTTATTTGCATTTTTGTTTTCGTTTTCCACAATTACTGCCATTTATTATTTGTCATTTCCACAAGTGATTTGCATCGTCAAAGATCATTATCAATATAATTGTTTTACGTGGAAAGTTTCAAGAATATCTGAAAACATTCAATGAAATATAATTGAAATGAATGAACCCCAATAATCTATAGAAAATCCATCTAAATTTTTTAGTGATATGAATACAGAAAAGTGTGATTCTTTTAATTAAAAATGTAATTATTAGTTTCGTTACATAAATTTAAATAAAATCAAACATAAATTACGTATTTTCAATAAAACTCTTTGTTATTGTTCAGTTAAATACAGACGATTTTCGAACAAGCTGAGAATTATGTAAGAGATCCTTGAAACAACTCATTAGATTCTGAAGTTCACACGTGAATAATCTATGTGTTTCCTCGATTCCAGCCAAAACTAAATTGAGTTGTATTTCCAAAACGTCTCGTATTTGCCACTGATTGATCGTGAAACGGGATTTTAATGCATTCAACAACAAGAAAAACTACATAAAACTGAACGAAATGCATACAAACACACACGTCGAAGAAAATTGCGTAACTCCGGCGCGTTGTGTAATTGAATTTGAAACACATATCTTCCACTGTGAGCGTCTCGCTGATGCTGCAATTAAAATGATTGATTGCTGCAAATAAACAACGGCTTTATCGGAAAAGTGGTAAATTGGAAACAACAATGGTGGAGGAAGAAGCAATGATATTTAAAGAGAAAAAAAACGAAGAAAATAGTTGGTGAAAAATGAACGAAAAGACAGAGTTTATGTACAAAAGGCAGACGATCGTTTTATAATTTTAATGGCGTGTTATTTTAATCGGAACGGCGCCAAAATACATTTCTAGTTGCATGCAATTACCGCAAAAAGCGAAAGAAAATAAAAGGAGAGACAGAAAAGTACGGACAGCGTTTATCACGACGGCCGCAATTAAAATCATTCGCAGTTCAGCCTTGAATCGAAGTCTGTGCTTCTTTTTTTTTTGTTGTTCATTATTTATTTATTCATTTACTTACACACGATATATAGTATGCAAAACAGACGCAGCTCGTGGATTTTTTTGTTGCTGCTTGTTACGAGAGTGTTTTCACAGGTCGGTTTACTTGACAAGTACTTGACAGGTATCACGTGTTAGCATACATTGAGAGTCATGATAGTAGAAAGTATTCAATTGATTTATATTACTCAGCTAAATATACTTGAAAAAAGTATCAATATACTAGACAGATACTTGGAATGCAATAATATTAACATGTGTTTCTTATAGTACTTTTAAAACTAATATTACAGTTATAAATATATCTCATTCAAATACTTGAAAAGTAAATGTTTTACCTTTTATCTCTTAAGGATTCGAGAAAGAGTTGACATGATGTATATAGTAAGTCACCTAAATTATTATACTTGATAAATACGTGGCAAGTAACAAGTCAATAAGTACTTGACAGGTATCACATATAGACATACATTCAGAGTAATTTTATTAGTAATTCACTTGATTTTACTCAGTTAATATACATGACAAATACTTGGAAAGTACCATTTTAACACAGACTTGATAAGTATCATATATATACGTACAACAACTATGGTATCACATATAAACTTTTACGTTTATATTTGGAAACTATCGCTTTTAATTTGTATTTCTTATGAAGTCGAAAAAGGGTCAACATTTTGTAAATATTTGTACACAAATGTTTGAAAAATTAGGACAAGTATATTTGTATTAAGTTTATGATTAATACAAGTAAATATTAGGAAAATAACAATATCAAATTGTGTTTCTTATAGTACTTGCACAAATTTATATAGATATACTTGAAAAATACTTGGAAAGTAACATTTTCAACATGTATTGTACAAGTATACTGTACTTATTGTACAAGTATAATCATTATAAATGTGTGTTCTATATGCTTGATAAATACTTCGAAAATATCATTTATTGGCCGAGTATATGTTGATAGTCAATGATAGAAATATACTTGAAAAATACTTGGAAAGTAACGTTTTTTGCTTAATTTCTCATGAACTCAATAAAAAGTTAACATGGTACTTTTACAAGTATTCTAGTATTGCAGATTAATCGACAGCCTTGATAAATACTTGGAAAGTAACATTTTCAACTTGTTTATTCAGCT
The DNA here is from genome assembly GCA_018845635.1 of Nicrophorus orbicollis. Classification (NCBI taxonomy): domain Eukaryota; kingdom Metazoa; phylum Arthropoda; class Insecta; order Coleoptera; family Silphidae; genus Nicrophorus; species Nicrophorus orbicollis. Next base: position 89,122 of record JAFMTC010000297.1, read on the forward strand.
GTCAATTTTAAGAATCAACATTTTATATACTTATTGTGTAATAATTATAAATTTGTATTCTATATAGTTGATAACTACTTCGAAAATATCATTTAATGTTGGAGGTATGTTGATAGTCAATATGTTTTTGCTAGTAATGAAGTAATTGTGAGTTATCAAGTAATTAACTGCATTTTTCAATATTGGAATTAGATAAAACGGAATCTATTTTCTTACGATGTTAGCAACATTAGTAAGGAATTAAAATTTATCACGTTTGTACACTTCCTGAGGCCATCGACTGTTAGATAAACCCGAGGCGTTTCTCAATAAGTTTATAAGAAAATCGAAATTCCTCTCGATGGAAACAATTCCGTAAATTACTTACAAGTCAACAATTTCTTTGCATTTTCATCCTATCTTCTGCACGTAATCGCAAGTGAAACCGTCGGTTGGAAACGAATGGCATCAAAAGGTTTTCAACACTAATAATTGCATGTGGAATTTTACTTTTAATTCTTTAACTATTTGCATGTGCGAAGATCTAACGTCAAATCCGATAATTAACACCTATTGTGCGGTATTTATTGGTAATTGACACCTCGGTTGCAATTTGTGAGAAAGTCCCGAATGCGGTGAACACAGTGCAGCTTTCAGCATCTCCATACTCACTTATATGCAGCACTTCGTGCAGCAACCTCAAGTTATCATAATTCATACTTCCGAATCGGCAAGTTACGCTCATCTTGCGGCCGCTTTTTCTAACGCTCCTAAAACCAAAAATCGTATAATTATGAATTCAAAGATACAAATACACAAAATTGTGCAGAATTTAACAGTTTAACGAGAGTCAACATACAAATATTCCTTTTCTTTTCATTCATGAATTTTACATAAATTAACTTTAAATTACCGGTTTTTGCTCAATATATAATGAATTTAATCACTGGTTTTTTTATACCTGTAAATAAGTAATTTACATTTGCAATTTGAAAATTATGTTATTCCTTATAAATGGTAGGAATTCCCAATCGGTTCTAGAATTACCATTAAAAAGAAACGATAACTTCTTGTAAAGACGTCTGAGCAACCGCAATCAACCAAATAGATTATAATAAACAAACAGTATATGATTAAATAATGTACTAATCTCGGTCCCCATTGATACGACAACTTAGTGGTATTGTGCGTCATAATAGGTTGTGGTTTTCTGTAACTGGTATGTAGTAATAACTACATGATTCTTGATCTAGTCACTAAATAACATAGACATATGGTGGCGCCATCTATTAACGACTTTAGAATTAGTTTAAAAACAAATTTGAAAAAACTGTTTCATCCATTTTAGATTCCCTCAATTGATTTAACTTTTTAGCATTAGTTTGTGCAAATATAAAATGAAATAAATCTTTCCTTAAATAAGAGATGTAAATAGAGAAGTTATAAAATTAATATGTATACCTATTCTATTCTCTCTAAGTGAACTTTATAGAAAAAAAAGAGGTAATAGTAACACATTTCAATGTCTTACATTCCTATAAAACCGTCTCCGGCGAAAGTCGGTGATAGTCATTTCATACATAAATTTCTTTTCACCTTTTACTATCACCTTTCACACCTATTATAAAAAAAACGTCCATCCACTTCACTTGCAACAATAATAAATACCCCACATCTCTAAATATTAATTAAAGTTGTCGTTAACTTTTTCATTTAATGCGTATTCTTAACAAAATCATCATGAACTTTTGCCGTGAAATTATGAAAATGATTCATTCCCGAAGGAATACTATCTGCGATACGTCTGCGTTCGGTGTGTTTTAATGGACAGCATAATGGGATTTGTTAGCAATGAGAATCCGCGGCTAAAACCGCTAGAGGTTTGAGGCATTACCAGTTTTAGCATACACATACACACACTCTGCAGGGATCTGCTCTTCGTATTCCATGATTTATGCCGTAATAAATAGCGAAATTGCGAAGATAAAACTGTCCGAATTCGAAAATATTAATTTCGCAAATGTGCGGTGCACCCGCAAATTACAATTCATCATTTCAAATACATATGCTAATATTAACTACATATACCTAATTATTTATTAATATTATAATATAATTTATTGGCCAGTGAAAACAACATATGTAAAAATAAATAAAATACTTAATTCTAATCATAAAACCAAACAAAATAAGAGTAATAATAAAAATAGATTTCTTTTGGATGGCCAAAGGGCTATCGACCATTGGTCTTTCCGCCCATGAATATTAAGAATGAAAGAAGTATAATCTGTTAACTATATACAAAATAGAGAAACCAAATGAACAATACTGTTTTAATTATATACAAAAAATAGCCTCTAGGAAAAGGTAAGAATATACTTATAGAAGCAATAGACACTGGTATAGTACACATGTGTGATATTTGTATTTTGGAGGGGTTGATGGATTGCGAGGAATACAAAATTTGGAGAGAGATTGGATAAATTTGAGTCTTTTGAGATGAATTTAAGGGAGAGGTATCTATCGAGGACTGGAACAATTTCGGTTTTGAAACAGAGGAGGCCATTCGGTGGGTTATGGAGCGCGTTGTTCGGATTGCTAATCCTAGTCAAGATACAACGGAGAGTTTTTTCAATTCCTGTACTGTTATTTTTATAAAAGAAATGTAATTCAACATTTTTGCATACAACAGATATTTATAGCAATAACTACCGTTATTTTAAGCACACTTTACTACACCTCTAAAAACATTATGTCTCGTTCCATTCGAATTATAAATCGTCATCAATGGGTTTTATTAAAATCCACTTTAAAATCTATTTATGATCATTTCATACGACCGAATATAATAGTAAAACTGTTGACTTAATGGGAAATCAATTTTCACCTAAAAAGCAATGAAATAAATGCTTTTTCATAAAATCGATTTCCCATTAACCTTTGCCCAGCAGCGCGCAAAAAATAATATTACTGAAATGATTGACCATAACGTAAATAGAAGTAATCGTATAATAAACGCATTTTATAAGGAACATTGAATTAGAAGTAATACATTTCCTATTACTTTCAGGAAATTGGATCAGATTTTAATGTTAATTTGGATAAATTTAATATAATTTAATTAGGAAAGTACACAGTATTATTAAGTAAAACTTTATTTGTTATGCGTATTTCAAATATAAAATTGTATAGTGTAAAATATGTTCTAAATTCTTGGAATTTACTATAATTCAATTGGAAAATATCAAAACAAAGTGAATTAAATTATAGTTTAATGAAAATTAGTATACAAATTTATACATAAATTGTCGTAGTTTTTTCCTCTAGTTGTGCATATCATTTTTATAAGGTTTTATAATCCTCGATTAGTACGGTTCAAAGAAAGCGATATTCAATTAGAAAATTTAACAAAATTTGGAAAAATTTAACAATCTTTTAGAAAAGTATGTGTATTTCATATACGTATAGTGTACAAAATATGCTAAAACGAGGAGCACATAATTAGTTCTGAGGTGAGGACAGAACAAAAATTCAAATAAATGGATGCAATACCTCGCATAGTCCGCATTCAATCAATGAGAATTAACTTTCGAATATGTTAGAATAGTAACTAGTAATAAAAGTCTAAGAATATATAAACCGGACTATGCTTGGAAACTTAATGTTTGAAGATCCAAGTTTTTATTAACGTTTAAGATTGATCTATTATTAAGTAAAATCTAGTAAGTTTAGATGCATATTTCCTCGTGAAGAATACATTACAGGTAATAAAGTTAATACCAGTTTGCATCCTGAATGCAGGGAGGAAGAAACGTGACGCTGATGATAGACTCGTGCGAGATGAAAATAAAAGGGTAGGTTTTACTCACAGTTCAATGAATAGAATCGTCTGAAGTTAATCCCAGCAATTTTCATATTTAGAAAGAGTGCATGGAATCCCTCATAAGCGGAGCATGGCTCGAGTGAAGCAGTACAACTTTTTTTCTACTTCTACTTCATCGGAGACGGTTCCAGCTAGTGAGGCAGCAGGACTCCTGCTGGTAGTTCGTGGGTTCAAGTTCAAAACGCGACTGGCACACCGGTTAATTATAAACTTCAAATGGTAATTACTTTTACAATGGGAGCTTCCATCCTATCTCCGTTAATTATCAAGGTGTACATTCGTTTATGCCATACGGAACGCGATGTTCCAATTAGTAATTGGTTCGTACGTACATACGTGCGGGGGATGGAGGATGCGTCTGAGGCGGAGGTAGGTAGGCACAAGGAATTACATAATCGGCGGACGGCACGAACACCTAAAAATACATAACTTCTGTTTGCCCAACGTCGGATATATTAATTGATATCTCGCATGGGGATGAGCAAACCGAACTTGTACCCAAATTACCCTACATTATCTACCACGCGACATTCAAAAATGGGTCGCATTACACAGACTTCCCAGACTTGACAACGATCGAACAGCAGTGTCCAACAATTGTAATTATATTTTAACTGTCCGGTACAACTCCAATTCCATATGCATTTCTCATATGCTCCTACTGGTAATGAACCTATGTCTAGTAGGATACCCAAGACGCAATGAACCCTTCATAGAATAACAATGTCCACTTAGTTCACTTAGATAAAAATTCCAATTCCTGGAAGATACTCAAGATCAGTATCTTATCCAAATAATAACTCCCACTTAGTGCACTTCATATTTGTAATATGTAGTTTATATTTAGTCTGAGTTAGGGAAGCTAACTAACAACAGTAGTCCTAGTGTACACTTAAGCGAAGAAACATAAATATATTGTTAAATTTTACTTTACAACTACTAAGACTCCACAACGACATCAACAGACTACTCAGCTATAGTTAACTTGAGGCCCGCGGGCAACATGCGGCCCGCCATGCTTTTATGCTCAACCCCAAACACTTCTAGTATGTTTTTTTTAAACTGTGGGTATTTTAGAAGATAAATTATAAACCTATTGCGAAGAAATTAAGAACAAGAAGAAAAGTTCATCACCTAAACCAATCTGTTTAACATAGTCTACTGTGTCCAGAATTTCAGCCTTGGGACACAACAGAACTTCAGTAATTTTATCTTCTTTTTTTTCCATATTATTGTCATGCCGTGTTTTATTGCCAGGCCAACTCGCTTTTACGCACACCGCATAAATCCACAGGAGATTTATTAACTTATCCATAATGTATAAACATATAACTAACTGTGTCTCCCTGGAAACCCATCAAATTTATTCAGCCCAATAAAGCAGAGTGTAATATTCAAATTCAATCAGCAACTTTGTTTCAATTATTTTTTTTTTCAAATTTATTATCCTTCGCAATCCACTAAAATTTTCACGCCGAAACCAATAAATCTCTTTTCAGATATGAATATTCATATATTACTGATGAAAACACATTCGTTATTGTTCCACGATCACATTTATTGCATTGTACAAATACAGTAGAAAGAAAAAACTATAATATCAACTACGTTATTACCATTTTCATTTGTTTTCATTCTTGTTAAAACAAAATGAGGTTAGGTTGGATTGATAATGGTGTTTTACAATCGAAGCTGCGGATGCAGGTGTTCACACCTTATCTATAGTTCATAGTTTTACAAAGGGAGATACGGTATTAGTGCAGGTATTATACTTAGTCTACTTATACTTTTCAGATGATGATTAAGTTAATATAACTTAAGAAAACATATCATCAATACTGTACAAAATTGCACAGAAGTTCATAAATTGTTTTTGAACATTTTTTGTATGCATTACTAGTTCTGAGCAGTTTTATTGCTTGGTTTCTGTACATTTACGTTATTTTTTTCTTCAGAAATTCCATTGAAGTTTCAATATTACATACAACTGCAATGTTATTTATTTTCATGCGCGTGTTTCGTCTTTTATAGACGTAATATTTTATACATTAGGCCCCACGTTGGGAGCCATTTATTATTGAGCAGACTTCTTTTTCAATGTTTTATTTCAGTGTTTTGTAGCTTGAATTTAAATAAGAAAATAGTAAAATAACGTGGAAAGCTACATTTTTCACAACACATTCAAATAGATTAAAAAAGTGTAATGGAATTTGTTTAAAAATGCATTTTTGCATATGCTTAATATGTAGATATGCTCAAGCAATGTAAACTTACATGATACTTAAAAGATGTGGAAACTTACCTGAAAATAAAAAAAAAAACAAAATTAGTTTCAAAATAATTAGACATTAGTTAGATATTTCAACTTCAATAAAATGAATAAATTTCAATGAAAATTTTGAGTGGTTATTAAGGGAAATAAGTGCATTACGTTAACAAGCAATTAATAAAGTTTCTGGTGAAAGATTCAGAGATTCTTGCAACAATTAAACGTTTCCTACGAATCAGTGCATTTCCAATAAGAAGCGTGGGATCGTTGGAGGCATTCCCTCCCTCCGATATAAAAAGAATTTAATTGAATATTCCAGCCGCATTCGTCGGGCCTCGATAATTTCCTGCGTCTAGACGAGACATCCTAATGAAGACGAGGCAAATAAATACGAAATGTGTACTACTGCGACCGAGAACAACAAAAACAGAACCGATGATGATGATGATGAGATGATTTTCGACTCATTACCAAGATCCTTGGCAATCTTTCAAAGGCCAACGCAATCCTTTTTCTATCCTCGCTCATTTACGAAACTTTTTTTTTTTTTTTGATTCTTGCTGCGACGATGCGTAACAAAAAAGTATCAATATTATGTGTTTGTTTTTTGGGTTGTTTTCTTTTGTGAAATGGGTTTGGGTAATTGGAGATCTTAAGGGTATTGCATAATGGAATTTCCAGTTATGCGAGTTCATCCTAGGATCATGTAGGCTTCTGCATCCATGCGGAGGCAATTTAGATATTGAAGGAAAGTTGCGTAGAGAGTCTGGGTGCAATATAGAGAATGACCAGATGGCTTTGCACCGGATGTCGTAGGCCGCCCGTTTCCGGGTCGACGGGCGAGACGGAGTCGTGGGAAACGTGCTAGCACTTCTACGGATAAAACCTTGCATTATGCTTATATTATTTTCTGTGCCAAAAGGAAGCCCAGGGAAGGAGCCACGTGCATTCAATGTTTCCTTATGGAATACATGAAGGAGCAAGCAAAAAAGGAATATAGTGCCGCACTTTATACTCGAAGACGCTAGGAAACGATCCAACGCTGCGCTACGATGTACACAATTGGAGATGCTAATGGTACTAGCATTTGCTATACGCTATTAACTGTGCTTTTTTTAGATTTACACAACGCTTTTCATTTATTTTTCATGAAACAAGCAACTATTGATCACTATTAATACTCAGGAATACCAACATTCTTTCAGGACAACATTTTTCGAAAATTGACTATTCATTTTATAGACTTACAAATCTTCAATTCACATAATATTGATGCATTAAAAACAACAAATTAAAACAACTAATATTTTAGTATCAAAATCTTTTTTAAATTTTTGGAAAACCAAAATCTGTATACCATTTCTGAGAAATTATTGAGTTTTAAACGCAATCAAAGAAAATCTCTTGATTTACATTTGCAAATCCAACAAAATTAATGTACAAATTTACAATGGAAATAGGCACACACAAACAAGCAAAGCTGAATTAATCCGAAGTTTAGTTTTCAAGTGTATTTAAAATGCATGGCCAGGCTTAAATGCTTGAAGTTCTGTTCGTACACATCCTAGTTTATTTTTTCATGTTCTGTTTTTTTTTTCTTCTTCTGGTTCGGATGTCGTGCGGCTCTGTCTCCTTCAAACGGGAAATTTGCACACAGAACAGTAACTCCGAAAGTTTCGGAGCAAACATATTATGGAGGCGGAATAGGAATAAAAAAATAAAAAAGAGAATGTGAGTCAGAGTGAGAAGAGCGAGTGCCTCGGTGCAATTGAAATTCTAATCCAAATTGTGGATTAGTATGCAGCGAGGAAGTTCGAGAACTACTTTGCCCCAGAAAATTTAATTATTAACGAAATTCACTCGCAATAGTTTCCTCCCCGTCGGTTCACTTTCAATGACTTCAGTCCGCATATTTTCGACCAGTTTCAACAACACGGTGTGGTTTTAATGTAAGCTTTACAGTTAAAAATATAATTGTTTCATATAGTTGTGTAACTTGTAATTAATAATAGGCAACCTAGCTTGCAGATTTCATATTGCATTCGTAGCATTACAGATATACTTTTATTTTTGTTGTTCATCATTAAGCTACTACTTATCTTTTATTCATTGATTAAATTTTTATATAGTCCAGCTTTTCTCAAAATGGCATGGTATAATACTCTCAGCAAAACGCGAAAAGAGAAGTGTCATGTTAGATCAAAGTGAGCAATTGGTGAAATATACTTAGCAAATAGAGAAATGACAGGTGTCATCCTATGACAAAGTGAAGAACTGATGAAATTCTCTTAGCAAATTGCGAAATGACTGGTGTCCCCTTATGTCAGTCAAAGTGAGAATCTGGTGAAATGCTCTTAGCAAATCGTAAAATGACAGGTGCTGTCAAAGTGAGAAACTGGTGAAATACTATTAGCAAATATCGCTATTAGAGGTGTCACCTTGTGTAAAAGTGTGAAACTGGTGAAATTCATTTAGCAAATCGCGAAATGATAGGTGTCATATTATGTCAAAGTGAGAAACTGGTGAAGATCTGTTAGCTAATCGTGAAATGAAAGGTGTCACCTTATGACAAAGTGAAAAACTAGTGAAATTCTCTTAGCAAATCGAGAAAAGACTGGTGTCACCTTATGTCAAAATGAGAATCTGGAGAATTGCTCTTAGCAAATCGTAAAATGACAGATGCTAGTTATGTCAAAGTGAGAAACTGGTGAAATACTGTTTACAAATCGATAAAATACTCTTAGCAAATCGTGAAAGGACTTGTGTCATCTTATGACAAAATGAGAAACTGGTGAAATTCTCTTAGGAAATCGCGAAATGACAAGTGTTACGTTATGCTAAAATGAGAAACTGGTGAAGTTCTTTTAGCTAATCGTGAAATGACTGGTATCACCTTATGTCAAAGTGAGAAACTGCTGAAATACTGTTTACAAATCGATTAAATACTCTTAGCAAATCGTGAAAGGACTAGTCTCATCTTATGACACAGTGAAAAATGGATGAAATGCTCTTAGCAAATTGTAAAATGACAGGTGCAGGTTATGTCAAAGTTAGGAACCGATGAAATACTCTTACCAAATCGCGAAATGACAGGTGTCACATTATGTCAAAGTGAGGAACTGGTGAAATTATCTTAGCAAATCTTGAAATTACTGGGGTCACCTTATATCAAAGTGACAAACTGGTGAAATACTCTTACGTAAAATGACAGGTGCAGGTTATGTCAAATGAATACTCTAAGCAAATAGCGATATTACAGGTGTCACCTTATGACGAAGTAAGAAACTGGTGAAATTTCTTAGCAAATCACGAAATGACATGGATTAACAATAAAAAAAATAAATGTGTATATCTGAAGTGATAACAATGAAATCTGGTTTTCCCCCTTTAGATAAAGAAAACGTATACGAATACGAAAGTTCATTATGATAATAACATGTTTTCGCGTTTGAGAAATGAAAACATGTAATACCGAAGAGGTCGTTGGGTGTTTAAGAGTGAAGCGTTTCGGTTTTCAGACATGCATACACACACAGAGAGAGAGAGAGAGAGAGATGAGGAAGAACGGTTCTTCGGTGTCGTTTAGTTTAAATTACGTGAATAAGGAGGAATACGTTCATCATTTTTACGCACTCGAAACAATTCTTTAACGAGCCGTGATGAAAGTGGAACTGGAAGTCGTCTACAATATTAATTATGTTTCATTAAATTTCAACCAAAAAAAAATAAACATAAATGGAAAGAATGAATGAATAAGTTAATATTGAAGTAGTGAAGGAGTTGTAGGAAATACAGTTTTAAATAGCCAATTAATCAAAGAATCTAAATAATTATATGCGTTCACTTTTATAAAGATATTAGTTATGATTATTGATGTGTTTTGTCTTCTTTGGAGTTTTCCTGTTCTATTTTGTCACTGTTCTTTTCGTTCTGGTCCAATATGAGCGTCTGGGAACCAAAGGTAATAAGTATAGAAACAGAAATATAAAATTATTAAACATAAATTTCATTTTGAACTGAAGAGGCTGCAGCTCTTGGAGCTGAAGAAGGAAATACGAGTGAAAAAAAAGAGAACTGTCTGGAAGTGAATGAGCAGTTTCTGGTGAGTGTGTATTTACAAACTTCCTAATTTATGTTAATAATTGTCGAGTGGGAGTATTCTTAATTTAGATCGGGGTTTCGCTCGTTCCACGGAGCCTGGAAATTGAAGGAAACCACAACCACGGTGCAGCCTACATACAGACATCAGCATCAATGAATACACATTTCCTGGGATGAGTTGTTTCCAGAATGCGGTGCATCATACGAGACTGCTGTCCCCGAAAATAAAAATGAGTCCGTTCAAGTCATTAGCGTATGCAAATGCTGCACCCACTTCAACCGTGTTTCTTTCATAAGCATACGCACACTCATTTCTACCATTCTTTAAGTTCTTTTTTTTCCCTCTCATTTCTATTAGGAACTGATCATAATTTATGTTAATCTCTCTTTCACTCGCAAGTATTTTATTTCAGAGTTTGTTTAATAGATCTGCAGTTAGAGGCGATATATTACAACCACCTACGGAGGTTCGGAACACTCGAGGATTGCGACTACCATAAGCGTCGTCCACAACCCACACATGTATACCTATACACAAACAAACGCACACATTGAGCAAGAGCCATGAATGAAACTTAAACTTTTGAATGAATGCACACATAATAAAATAACGTCGTCCACCTCTTACATCTTCCTCTCACTTATTTCGTTTTACGTTATTGTTTTTCGTTTGCAGCTTTGAAAACAGCGTCTGGCTTTATGCACGGAACGAAACAAAAGGTACGGGCAACAATAAAAAGAAAATCCCGAGATGCCTGAGCGGCTCTCGAAGGCCTCCAGGAGATACTTTCCACGAAGCCGTGTCGCACCTCTAATCTTAATTGTATTCATTGGGCGTTGGAAGTACTTATGGCAGCGTTTTCTTTTCTTATCTGTTAGCAACAATGGTTCGCTTAGAAATTAAAGGCGGCTGAGGGAGGAAGGAGGAGGGGGACATTGTGTGAAACTAACATTTGCAGAATGGGAACAGCAGCAACGTCGAGTGTGGATGACCCTTGCTCGTAACCGCGTGATTCCTAGAACAGCCCAGAAAGATATACACCCATACTTGGGTGTTATGCACCTCATTCTCCAACGCATTAACATGATGTCGAAATGCAGGGAGCTTACTGCATCCACAACAAGCCGTTACATTTGCATAATCATCTCAGCGCTAATTATAATTATCGTTCGCGAATATTACTAGCTTTGAATATTGAGAATTGGACCATATGGAATTAAGCTCATTTATTTGAATCCAAAGCGCGCATTTCAGTTAGGCACTTATCACACCAAAACGCATATTAACCCGTGAATAAGAACGAATTTTCCACTTTTCCGTGTGATGCAAATGGGTCAAATTATTAAATTACATATAACAAATCTATATAAAACTAAGAAAATATCGTATTTTATACATTAAAGATATATAAAGTTTAATAGTTTAATTCTTAACATCTTCAAATAAGTTTTTATTCCTGAAATATCTTCATAGGCTGTTTTATATAATATTAGGTTTATCCTCCTTATTGGAGTCTCAAGTAAATCTTGTTTTTAGTTAAATCGTTTTTCTGTTACCACATGTGACACAATTATCACTCTAATTTAAGGATCTTCAATCTTCCAAACACTTTAGATCTCTAGTAGTATTCTTCACGGAGCCCCTAATATGAAATAAAGCGATATTTTCTATGAAATACGTAACAAAATATTATACACAAACCCTTCTTAAGTGAAGGAACCGTTCTAAACCGACTGAAGAACCCAAGTCTAATTAAAAACAGATGTTTAAGTTTTTTCATAAAGCCACATTTCATATTTGTAACCAAAACGGATTTCCTGTAATTTACTGTCAAAATAAAAAAAAGAAGTTTAAGTCAATTATACATTTCTAAAATCAAGTGACTTTGCAAGTCAGTTATTCACTATTTGAAACAATTATGAATGTCATGTGATTTTCAAAATTATTAGTTATAAATCAATTGTTTTCTATTTATAAGTATAATGGATTAATTGTAATTTACCACCAAAAATGAAGAAAATGAACAATTCAAACAAGAATAGTCTTTACAAATTTGTAATTTTCTACTTATTACTATTTATACAAATTTGTTGTTAAAACAATATTTGAAAACCTTCGAAATCTGGTGTCTTTACAAGTCAATTATTATCTACATACAATTATTACGGATTTACTGTCAAAATTGATAAAAATGTATGTTAAACCTCTTTAGAAATTAATCATTTTCTAATTATAACTATTATGATGTCCCGTATTTTATCGTTTGAAAAAACGTTTTAATAACACGATTTATTGTTCTTCAAATCGTGTTATTGGATACTCCAGATCTATATATTAATTGGAATTCGATTCCAACTTTCCATTTTCTAAAGACATTATGAACTCCTAAACTACACAGTAATACTATTACGAATTGAAAGAAACCACGTGTTATTCAAGACTCCATGTAACTCAATTACCGTATTATAGAAGTATTATATAATATAACATTGTGTAGAAATAATACACAGACTTTTTCAACAATAGAATTTTCGATTTTGTTTCTTGTTTTTATAAATCTCAATAACCGTTTGCATTAAGGATACAACAAATTTAGTTTATTATTAACTTAAAGAATTGTGGTGATTTATACAGCAAATTATAAATCCAAATGTGACACTTAATCACATTTTAATGATATTGTAAACATGAGGTTTCACAAATACTTCTGAAAAACTGCGTAATTATCACGTTGCTTTGAAATGTATGCATTCAAGTCAAGTGGACGGAAGGTGGTCCAAGTTCGGTGAAACAATGGCCAACTGGATTTTCCGTCCATTTCGACCTTAATATCAAGGGAGCTTTTAATTACGATTATGTGCAATCGTACATTTTGTTTAATGGAAATTTCGCGTGCCCAGAACAATGGATAATGCACGAGGAGCTCGCTCACCGTAAGAAGGAAAAAATGTCGCCATTGTTCATTATCACGGTGTTACATCCGATGCGATTAATAATTTATCATGTACTAATAACAATGAAGACATTCTTATTTACTTTCGTCGTTCTCTTTCATTCCTTCTCCATCGTGTATTGTCTTTGCATGTTTAAAAAAGAGAATGATAAATGAAGAGCAACTTAAGAGAGAAGTTGAAGAGTTTTTAAGAAACGTGCGGAATGTATTGTTTCGGCTTCGCCTCTGGGAATTTCCTGTTAGAACTACTATTTGTGTGCGTCTGTGTGTGTTACACTTCCTCATAAAGGATAACGTATAGTAATTGCAATGTCTATGTCAATATTGACTCCACATCATGCGGATAGCACAGGGAGGACGGCAGATATGTATTAAATTCTGGTGTCGAATAGCGCACGGAGTCATTAATTCGCCTATAAATTAACTAATTAATTAATTTAATTAAACATCTCGCATGACGTCCACTCGAACTCGAATCGATACGCCCGGCATTTCATTAATATTCATGCGAACGATTCTCAGATTCTATCGAGAATAACACAATTTTTTCACCCAATACGTAATTACGTATTACCAATTATATTAATTGGTGCGTAAAGACATACAACTTTCTACAAAATTTAATTAAGAATTTATGCAAACATTTCTATTTTTTCACTTTCATTCGTTTTTAATTGTATAAAATTAATATTTTTTGTAACATTACAAAATAATTACTTATACCAAATCAATAAAATACCAAAAAATTGTCCACTTTCTTATTCATAAAAAAACGATTGATTTATTTATAGTAATCCATACATTTTTAAATATTGAGAATATAATGAATTATACCAAAAAAATAGACAATAATCCATACAATTTTCGCCTTTATTCATTTATCTAATTGTTCTTACAAAACTATAACCACAAAATATATTACAAATTCTATAAAAATCCAAGTTATAATTATTTTAGATTAACAAGATGATCTTTTTATTACTTGAAGTTTACATATTAGCTCATTATAACTGTCAGCATATTACATAATTAGTCAATTATAGTAAAAGCTGACTAGATTATGATCTCAGGATTTACCTAATCTACATTAGTTAGTTACAAATTCGCGTACCAAAATCGTTTATTTAAATTATCAAATTTGGCTTAAACTAATTAATTAGGTAATATTATTGTAATGTGATTAATTAGGAGAAAAAGTAATAGGAGAAAAGTGAATTGAATATTGATTTCTCTTCATATTTGAAGAAATCTTTAATGAAAAGTTTTGAATACATTTTCTATTATAAATGATTTATTTACCGATAAATTCAAAAAAACGTCTCCACTTAATCTATAATAAGATGTTTATAATTATTTTTAGCAAAATATGTACAAAATAATCCTTTTTCTTGTTAGACAAACATAATATTTACAGAAACGTTCAAAGACATTTCTGGCAAACAACACCTAAGTGTGCACGTCTTTTCTAAAATCCAATTAATTCCTATTAAGAAATCTATAATTGGTTTTTGGCTTAAGGTAACATATTTACAAAATAACCCCCACATATTTCTTACACATTCGTTTAGATAAACGATTCAAAGACATTTCTGGCAAACAACACCCAAATGTGCATGTCTTTTCAAACATGCAATTAATTTATATTTTGTAATTGCTTTTTGGCTTAAGATAAAATTTACACAAAATATTCGCTCGTGCATTGTACTAGTAATTATTTATTGGCATCGAACGATCGTGTGTGTATCTGCATGTCTTTTGAAACGTGCACTTAAATTATATTAAGATTTTATAATTGGATTTTGGCTTAAGAGGAGAAAAAAAATGGATCTCAGATTTGTGTCAAAGCGTGCATCCAGAAATAATTCGCGTGTGTCCTACCTACATAACTCAAAGCCGGACGACGAATTAGTTCCAATTAAAAGTGGTAAACATCCACATTCCATATACTGTACTTCTGCTAACATAAACATTTAACATTACATCACTCGAGGAAGTTATAATTTAAAAAAATGGTTTTAATGAATGTTGCAATACATTAAATGTAAGAATTTCTTTGCAAGAATCTTATATACAGCTAAGAATTTATATATTATTGGTAGAAAGCACAATTTGGACCTAATATGTTTAAACAATCATATATGAATTTCTTTAAATAAACATTAAACTTTCTCATGAAGATTGATTTTGAAAAAAAAAAGAGAATTTCTTGCAAGAATCT
>JAFMTC010000297.1:106092-141820 GCA_018845635.1 Nicrophorus orbicollis
AGATGAAATTTAGTAAATCCCGAAATTTTCACAAAACAACTTATCTATTTTGTTAGGTAGATGAAATTTAGTAAATCCCGAAATTTTCACAGAACATCTTATCTGTTTTATTAGGTAGATGAAATTTAGTAAATCAATATTGTTTCTGAGCAATTAGCAAATTGAGATACATTGATACATAACATTATATAGTATAGTCATAAGTTAATTAATACATGCTGCATACACCAATCATTGTTAGTTGAAACAAACAAACAAAATAGAACAGAGTTATACAAGTGGACTTACACCTATGAATTTTCGCGCTGTGCCTTTCCAGCCTGTTGTAATAAATGTCGTTTCGGCTGTAGACAAGTCCTGTATCGAAACAGAGAAAAATAAAACAGAAAAAAAGAGAGAAAGAGAGAGAGAGATTGGTGAGCACTGAAGCGAAATGCATTGATGATTGTGATTAGTTTTAGTCTTGTTAACGGCACACGGTGTGAGGGACGGACGGACGACATCGATTCGCACAAAGTTTGCACATTGTTTTCCAAAAGCTCCGTGCAGATAACCGTGCTTTATTGAATCTGTGGCTCCTGCGGAACGACGTCAAAAGCTTGACACAGAAGAGACCCATTCACGCCTACAAAACTGGTACATTCTCTCACGATTCCTCAGGCTTATCATATACAAACACACAGATCAGCGGTTCTGAACAAATGGTGCTTGAGGATCGATTCAATGTAATACATGTGTACTATACAGATCAACACTTATTATCACAATTTATAACACGATTTGTATTCAATCTTAACTGTGTTTGTAGTTAATCCAAACCAATATTGATTGAATAAAAACCTATTTCAAATCATGAATTAATTCGTGATAGTTACCCAAGGGCTATCGACTAAAGTTTTTCTAATTTTACGAAGAAAAAATTAAGTCATCTCGTTTGTATTCATAAAGTACATTAAATTATTGATATTTTCATAAAAATTACTGTATTGAAAATGATGTATTTTCATGGTAAATATCTATCACCAGTAAAATTGAATCAAAACTTAAGGAAATCGTTTTTGATTATTTCCAATAAACTCATGAGATCAACCATTTTTTACCTGTTTTTAATGAATTACTGAAAACTTAGTTTTTTCTTGTATAATGAAATACGAATGAACTAAACTATTATTAAGAATTAAGTAAAAAGTAACCATTTGTTTATTAGCTCAAATAAAGTCGTCCGATCTTCTATTTCTTTAACATTTATTCATTTAAGAAAGATATTTATATTACAATAATATTATTAAATAAATCTAAAAAAAACAACTGTTACAAAAGGCTGCAATCTTTTCAGAACTAAACAATTAGAAACTTAATTACTTTTGTTTTGAACTCAGAAATTCAATAATTATGTGGTGAAAACGGTGTAACTAGTTTAGCTGTATAAACATATTGAGGATCACTGGACAAATCAAAGCGATCTTCGATCAAATGCATTGGATGCGTCTGAGTGTTCAGTACGATAACAATAGAGTTTTTCTTGTTGTTGTACTGTCGTTTGTTTATGCTTTGTGTGTCGAAATGCCGGATCTTGAAATATTTCAGATGGTGTCAGCCGTGTGAAAGGCATTCAAAAGTTGAATACTAACAAGTTCATGCATTCATCTGGGCCAGGAGGCCGACAAAACACGGGCCGATGTTCCTCTTTCTCCTGCCAACAATGCATTATATAATCCAGTTGTTGCCGCCGCCTCCTCCGGAGCGCGTGTAAACCGACCTCCTGCGGCTTTTAACAGATTAATCATAGGGATTTGATTGACGCCTCCATAGATAGCGCAAAGCCCATAAGGGCTTGCAACTCGGGCGCATCTATTTATTGACTCAGCACATTACAAATCCCCAACTAAATTCCGCTTCAAATTAATACACGTACACACTATATGCCTATAAGTATATAGATATGATATACTGCTCGACGATGGCCTGGAAATGCACGGAAAGGGAGGGAAAACGACGTGGAAAAAAGCACGGCGAGGAGAAAGATGGAGAGGGAGGGGGGAGTGCAGTGTGGTCCGTGGTACTCTTTCCGTCTCTCTAAGCCTCGGCTCATATTCCCTGCTCAGTTTCCAATTTCCACTAAGCAGAAGTGGAACACAAAATTGCTTTCAAGTCAATATGTACGTGTGCACGAAACTCGTGCTCGGTTACATCATATTTCCTTTATCCTCGAGAAGAGATTCAATTGATTCTTAAGACATTTCCACTGCTATTTTCCTGACTCTAACTCACAATAATCATTCAAATTTTCTTTGTCAAAAAAAACAACCAAAATTTTCACATCCATAATCATAAATTTAGATAAAAAAAAAACGCAAAAAAAATATGATATTCGGATAATTTCAAAATTACTAATTAAACGATTTATATTTGCAATCAATTTTAAACAAATTTAATCAAGTTTTACTTTAATTGGTGCATGTAAAGTACATTTAAAGTTATAGTCACGTAATAACAAGTACTTGGTGTTAGGTAGAATTCTTAAGACATTTCCACAGCTATTTTCCTGACTCTAACTCACGATAATCATTTGAATTTTCTTTGTCAAAAAAAACCAAAATATTTACATCAATAATTATAAATTTAGATAAAAAAACGCAAAATATTTATGATATTCGGATAATTTCAAAATTACTAATTAAACGATTTATATTTGCGATCTATTGTAAACAAATTTAATCAAGTTTTACTTTAATTGGTGCATGTAAAGTACATTTAAAGTTATAGTCATGTAGGTAGAATACACAAGTACTTGTAAAAGTTTTCAGAAACTAAAGAGATATCATTTTATACATTTGACACGTAGCAAGTTCTTTGTTTTAAATTATAATACCAATCATCAAGAAAAACATGATATTTCAATTTTCTATTCATTTTTAGATGTCTTATACTTTCTTTGGAGCATATGAAGTAGATTTATAGTTATATTAACGAATCACGTAATAAACTTGGCCATTCGATACACATGGCATTTACCACCACATTTCTTATAAATTCGATGTGACAGCTCAATCAATTCGGTTCTTGTTTAAACATTATACAAAAATTGTAAATAGCAATGTTATATATGCAAATTGTGGCTGTCGGTTCCGTTCTGCAGAGCGGGGAAGAAGTTTCGGGTATAAATCACTCCAACCGCAGCGTTTTTCACCTTTACCTTTCCTTTTTTTTCTTATTTCGCAAAATTAAATTACTAAATATGCGCAGCCACAAAATATAGTGTCTAGTCCGTAAAATGGATGGATCTCAGCGAAATGAAATTTCATAAAAATAAAACTCGTCTCATAAATTGCACCTAATTGAACCTTCAGAAGAAAAAAAACATGAAAATAAAGAAATTTAGTGAAATATATTCATCATAAATCAATATTTTGAAAACGTTCTAAATTTTGCATTTAATTAGAATATTTTGAAGCAGAGTTTCTCAACAAATTTATTGTGAAACCCATATACAAAATATAAGTGTTTTTCATGAAGTTGTTCTAAAATTTGATATAAATTGTTGATTTTTCCAATCCATATATGGATAAAATGATAAATGTGATTCGCAGCAGGAAATAAGAAGTTTTTCAGCAATTTTATTGTGAAACTCAAATACAAAATATAAGTGTTTTTCATTAAGTTGTTCCAAAATTTGATATAAATTATTGATTTTTCCAATCCATATATGGATAGAATGATAAATTTGATTCGCAGCAGGAAATAAGAAGTTTTTCAGCAATTTTATTGTGAAACTCATATACAAAATATAAGTGTTTTTCATTAAGTTTTTCCAAAATTTGATATAAATTATTGATTTTTCCAATCATTATATGTATAAAATGATAAATATGATTCGCAGCGGGAAATAAGAAGTTTCTCAGCAATTTTATTGTGAAACTCAAATACAAAATATAAGTGTTTTTCATTAAGTTGTTCCAAAATTTGATATAAATTATTGATTTTTGTTGGGTAAATCAATGCAAATTGAAGTTCCAAATAGAATAAAGCACCTTGTTAACAATAATAAACTATATATTATGTGTGTCAAGTGAGAAATAGCCAAGATTAAGGGAATCGAATTATTGATCACCTCGTAAACCATTAATCATGGTTGAAAGTTTTTTCCTTTTGAAAAGTAAAATAAACTTCTTTTTACGTACAGAGAAAGGCACACGTAAAGCTTAAATTTTAATGGATATTCCTTGTATCGCGTTGAACGGAAAAAAGCGATAAATTCGCAAAAAAAAAATAAAGGTTATATAGTTATAAAGGTTATGGATATTTGCGTTTCGCTAAACTTTGGGACATTGGGACATCAATCATAAGCAAACAAGATGAACTTATGTTTCGGTTTCCACTCGAATTGAGTGTGGTGTAGTGTTACGAATGTTACAATGTTAACGGTCGTTGTTCTTACCTGTTTTTCGCCTTGCTCCCCACAGAACCGGTGGGGAGGCGCTACTTAAGGGAAGAGCCAGCTTGATGGGACTTCTCGGATCTGAAACAAGAGAAGAAAAAAACAAACGAAATTTAATATTGCTACAAAGATACATGGGGGGGAAAGGGTAATAAATGGGATTTTCCCCAGACGAGATAAGATGAAGACAATATATATATATGTTTCGTGTTTATTTCTTTTTATGGACATCTTCAGGTTGTGGGGGTTTCGGTTTTCCTGAGATGGAGTTACTCTTCTCTTTTTTGTGTAGGTGTGGGCAGGGATCGAAAGAGATGTAAGGATAATGAGTGTACGGGACGGAAATAAAATGCAAATGGGTTCGAGGCGATTTAATTAAAGGAGAAACCGTTAAGGCACACCCACGGGCCCTATAATAATAGATTTGGGTGTACTATAAATCCGAGACAGGTGAGAAGAGAACGTAACAGCTCTCGATGAATGAGCCGTTTCATTAACAAAGTTACAACATGTTGAAAATACATTGACGTGATTCGTCTTCATGTGAAGTTCTTATTTTAAGAACAAAGTTAGTAAATTGAACAAAATAAACATTATTTACAAAATAAACAATTTTTTGTAATAATTTGCAAATAAAATAAGTGTTACACATGGAAAAATGTATAAAATGTGTACATTTTTCGATCACTTTCAAATAACGTTCAATTTTAAGTGAATCAAAGTAAATAATCTTGGAAGGACTACTGTCAGTAGCCATTTGTCATAGATGGAGCAAATGTTTTCTCCCTATCTATTGCAATACATTGCTTATTATTAGTGTAGAACGACTAAGGTCAATAGCCCTTTACAGTAGCAATAGCATTCTATTTTGTATTTCTATTAGATTCAATCTATATTTTCTTGAAGCTGTTGTTGCAATACATGTTAATATTATCAAATATTGGAATAAGTTAATCCAATTTATATAAACAATGGATAGTAGGTTAATAGTTTTATCCAATTCATATATGGATGAAATGATAAATGTGATTCGCAGCGGGAAATACGAAGCAGAATCGACGAGCTCTGTGACCTTTTGCTGCGTGTCCATAACATGTAATTCGAAATTCACTGCAGTCTGGTGAAACGTTATGTGTGGTCGGCACTAACAAACGGCGTCGACGTGGACATTATGCACGGAATCGATCAGCAGAATCGTGGCTTTTGCAGTATGCACAAAATGTGTCATATATGTGTGTATATATATATCTGTCTCTTAAAATGTATGAAATGAATGCCGCTTTCAGTAAAACCGTCGAACAAGAGCTATTTTCTCACCATCATCACAAAATGCCTTCATTTAACAATATATATGTATATATTACTACACAAGTGTATTGAGTTGAGTTACTTCGATTTCTGAATAGGTTTCGTTCCATTTTTATTATATATTTTGAGAAGATTAAAGAAGCTATTTATCGAAGAATGCAAATAAAGTGCATTCAAAGTTATAGTAACGAATCATCTAACAACAAGTACTTTGTGATAGAAAGGATATGAAGAAAATACTTGTAAAAGTTTTCAAAAACTTGTAGTAGTATTTGGATAAACTTGACACGTTTTGTTCTGCATCCAGATTGTAAAATCACTACCAAGAATACAAACAATTATCAATGCATGCGAAATTTATATTTTGAAATCTGAATGACTAGTTGCAGCTGCAAGTGCAGGTCTTCATTCCTTATTCTCCACAATACTTAAAAATTGTCATGTACTATTTATTAAAATATTCCAAGTGTACTAACTAGTTGCGAATTTGTAGTCTTTATTGAGTAATATGAATTTATATTTGTACTCTTCTTTAATGGAAGCACTTCCAAAAGTTGTTCTATAGTTAAGGTTGTCATTCGATAAACTTGAAATGTTCCACATTTTATATGAGCATCTTTTGTACAGCCTCCAAACATGGAAATGTAAATAATTTTCAAGTGTATTAACTAGTTACCAATTTGTAGCCTTATATGAATTTGTATGTGTACTCTTCTCTAATGAAAGTACTTGCAAAATTTGTCCTATAGTTAAGATTATCATTCGATAAACTTAAAATATTCCACATTTTGTATGAGGATCTTTGATATAGCCTCCAAACATTGAAATGTAAATAATTTCCACCAATTTGTAGCCTTATATTAATTTATATGTTTCTCTAATGAAAGTACTTGCAAAGGTAGTCTGATACTTAAAATTTGTATAAGGTTCTTTGGTACTGCTTCCAGACTTTGTATTGCAAATTGTTTTTTAAGTGTACTAAGTAGAGCTTTATCGAACAATAGTAATTGGCACTCATGAGAGATGTGTACTCAAACTGAAATTGATGCAACGCAAAATCATCTTAGAAACGAGATTGAAGACAGATAGATATAATAAACTGAAAGATTTTTATTATATTGAAACTGAAGATAAGTATCAGATTTATGAAGTCAAGTGTTCGTGGTCTGCCGCAGTTGCTTTTCATCAGAAGAATAAAGCAGATAAACACATTTGTAGGTGTATTCGTGGTTTATATTGGCCGCACAACAATCATTCTTAATCTGTTTCTGTCTGGCCGGGCCCGTGTGGGATCCATATGTCTGAACCATTTTATTTCCTTCCTCGGCTCTTCTCCACCGCCCCACAAACGAACTCAGATCAGAAAAGACATTTAAACGGGAAGCAACCCCCGCACTTCCTGTTTCTCCTACCAATACACACACACAGAGAGAGAGAGATCACAGAAGAGCAAGGGATAAAGACGCTGCTGCCTACTATCGATTGTTATGTCTGCATCTGAAGCCCGATTCATCAATCCTCGGGATTGTTAACGAACGCCATCCTACGCGACTCCTCCGGCTTTTCGGAAATCCCTATTTAAAACCGTTTTCCGAACCGGGGATGGTTGGATGGATGGAAAGAGGGAGGTCGTACAGAAGTAGGATGAGTTTAGGCACGTTTCCCGTCACATAAACCAACCAAACTCCGCATGATGGACATTCATCAAATCCATCCAAACAGGACCGATTTCAATGCCTACCAGAATACCCGTTTTAATGCATCGCCAGATACATTCGGCGAATCGATGATTTATTAATCCACTCCAGAAACTGAAAAACCGTTTTATCATATCCAAATGATATATTGCATCATGAGACGGTAAAAAAAAGGGTGGGAAAGAGAGAGAGAGAGAGAAAAGGGAAGACGAGAGAAAAAATGGGGAATTTCAGAGGAAGCGCGCTGCCATCAATTCCAGGGCCCGGATCTTATTTTTGCGGGAAGAGAAAATGAAATTTATTAGATTTTAATGTTCGTCTTGGAGCATGAAATTTCTTGATAAAATTATGAGCAACATTCATTTCCCTTCTCGTTTTTCTTATATATGCTTTAAACTCACTCAATTTTAATCAATTCCATTTCGCATCGCACATTTTACACGTTATTTAATCGCCTACGTTATCTGTTTCATTAAATACACAATTTTTCAATCGTAATTGATTTCACACAGTGAACACCGGCGTTTCATGTTCACTATCACATTCACATATAAATGGATTTACTTGCATGAAATAATCGCAATTGTAAGTTGTTTATGACATTTCAATTAAATTTTAACGAATTGTTTTAATTGTTCATTCATTATTAAACAAAGCAAACTTCATGGAAAAGTAAACTGTTACTTTGTTGCTTAAAAGTAGATGATGTTGCCAAGTAAATTCAGGAATTTGAAACTATTATTAGAAAGCAATACGTTTTTGGCCACAATTATTACAAAAATTCACATAAAACTCATCATGATTTTAAGATACAAAAAAACTAAAAGTTTATGAAAATTTAGAAATATTCATATATAATTTTTGTAAAAAAAATCACTTTAAAGAAAACGTTTACAGTTATTTCAATTAAGGTTTATTAATTTGTATTTAAAATTAACCATTTTATTTTTCAATAATTAATGTATTATCGATTGAAAAATAATTAACTACATTTATCAATTATTTAAAAACAATAAAAGTTAATTCTCATTTGAATTTGAAAAAATCCATTCACAATAACAGGTATTTGGTGATAAGTATTTATATTATTACATTTAAAGTACTTGTAAAAGTTGTCATGTACTTGGGATTGTCTTTCGATAAACTTAAAATATACCTAGTTTTGTATAAGGATTTATATGGTACAGCCTCCAGACTTTGAAATATAAATTATTTTCAAGTGTACTAACTTGTTGCTAATTTGTAATCATTATTTATTCTCCGTTAATGCAAGTACTTGCAAAAGTTGTCAAAATACTTGGGATTTTCATGAGACAAACTTAAAATATACTGAGTTTTGTATAAGGATATCTCCAGACTTTGCAATATAAATTATTTTCAAGTGTACTAACTAGTTGCCAATTTGAAGACTTTAATAAACATAATTAATTTATATGTGTACTCTTCTTTAATTGAAGTACTTGCAAAAGTTGTCATATACTTGGGGTTGTCATTCGACGAACTTGAAATAAACCAAGTTTTTGTATAAGCATCTTTAAATATTAACTTTTTAAATAATTAACTTAATATCAAATTTACAAATAAAATAGTTATTTACAGAAAACGAAAATTAATTATCTTTTGTCAAAAGAATTTGATGAAAAAAGTATTCCATTAACTAAATAAATTGGAAGTATTAAATGTTCCTGTTTGAAGGAAAATAATTAAGTTAGTAAATAATTTTCTTAATTATTGTTGGAAATTTCTCTTCAAATTTCCATTAAGTCTGATTACGCTCTACTCTATTACAAACATGCAATTTTCCCAAGACGAGATTAACGATCATTATTTTGCGAACATCTTAATATTATTGCCTTATCAAACTTCATAATGGATTATTATTATACCGTTGTATAAAGTTCGCTTGTTTCGCTCCAAATGTTACGTTCACATATAGTTAGAATCGTTAGTGAAGATATTAAACATTATTCTTATCAATACACGACTCATATCGTTAATTCTATATAAACGATAGTTTAAAGCAGATCATCGACTTAATTAACATGATTAAAAGATTCCGGGCAGAAAGATTAATTTAAAACGGATTATATACACGGATACCTCGCTTTACGTTCCACGAAACTTGGCCGCAAAGCGAAAAGCCGTACAAGGAATCAATTATTGCGCTTGCGCAAGATTGGCTATATCGACATCGAAAAAGTTTTTTTTGCTGTTATAGCGAAACATTTTAGGCCGTTAATCGAAAACGTGCTTTAATTGAACGGGTATGGGTGTACATCTATAAATCATATTTTATTAATAAATGTAACGATTATACAATAAGTTAATCAACAGAAACAGTTGAACTGAAAACAAACTTGCAAAGGTGTAGAATTATTTAATACAGTTTACGTAACAATTACATTTCTATATGTATATATATGGGTTCTTGTATAATTTCAATTGAAAAACATGAATAAATAAGTATTCCATTATTATTTTTAATGATAATTTTGAAAACTTCTGCGTGAAAGTTAATGTACTTCGGATAAACAATTAAGCTTAATTGAAGCTCGCTCAAGTCCCGAGGCTGACGTGCACAATTTAATATGAAATTGGAAGATGCTGAACAACGAGTGAAAAAAAAACATCTTATTTCCATTAACTGAGATGCAAAACCGTAATCTAGATTGCCCAAGCTACACACTACAGTACGATTCTCTGCACATTTTCACTCGCTCCAAAAGCAAACAATTGACTTTTCCACATTTATTTCTAATTAACGTTTGAAATTGCGTTTTCATTATTTACATTTTCAATTACCTCGGTTCTTTTGATCCTCCACTTTGTTGCTCACAAGTACATTTATCTAAGAGAATGATGACGTGAAACTAAAGGAAATTTGTCATATTCTAAGGATGTAAACGAAACAATGCATTCCGTATTTTAATTATGTGTGTAGGAATAGTTAACATTCTCAGTGGAATTAATCGATGAGATGTTTCCACTCAAGCACGTAACAACAGTGCGCCATCACAAGTTTCCAGGAAGATTAATGTCTCCAGTATAGATAACAATGATGTCAACGCGAGGAGGAGGAAATCCAAAGTTTTTGGAGTGATTTACTAGTCCCTGCAGACTGAAGCGCTTGCTCAAAGCAAAATTGTTAAAATGTATTTCAACACAACTTTTTTCTTGGCTTTCAGTTTGAGCACTTTTCCATAGTTTGAATTAGAAATAAAGAGGCGACACGTTTTTCTGGTCAGGAAACTATATTTTCAGCGCGCGTCATCGCGACAAATCCGGAATTAGCTCACTTTCCATGATTACGCCATTTCCCGGGAATCCGTTAAACTTGCACTTTTCGGGTTTACGTAATTTCACTGCACATTCACCACGCTCGATGTATATAGCGTAACAATCGCATGCCAACAGTCTTAAAATACAGTTTTCGGAACTCCATTCTTTTGGAATTGAGACGCGTGTCTTTGCGTTCGCAAATATTGCATGGACAAAAAAAACGGGTTCGCTTTTAGCTTTATGTGTGGAAGTCGTAAAGCTTTAGTGACAGAAAGAATATAATATTGATATAACATTTATCACGATCGGACAGGGTGAGAGTTTCGTATCGGAGAAATGCGGTCACATCATCCCTATTTAGGATGGAAATATTGAGTGATGGAGAGAGTGGAAAAAAAAAGAAGTGATAAGGGATGTGACACTGGTCTCCCTCTCATTCTCGTCCCCTTTTTTAGGGTTGAGGAAGATTGTGGTGAATCGACATTTGGAATGGATGGAGTCGTTACGTTTGGGTCAAAGTACATGACACCCGGAGCCGTTGGCCGACATCCAAAAATGCACAAACCAAACGCCAACTTCAATATCGAATCGGCCCCCCAAGGTTATTCCAATTTTATCGCTATATCCAAGTGCAGAAATAACAATGCCACCCATTGAAAAGAATTAACATTCAATTAAACGTCAATACATTTATTTAATTTGTTTAATAATCTCTTTCAGTAACAACACATTAGTCAATAAAGCTCAAACATTGCAGTAAATGGCAAATTAT
Organism: Nicrophorus orbicollis; assembly: GCA_018845635.1. Classification (NCBI taxonomy): domain Eukaryota; kingdom Metazoa; phylum Arthropoda; class Insecta; order Coleoptera; family Silphidae; genus Nicrophorus; species Nicrophorus orbicollis. The sequence goes on from JAFMTC010000297.1 coordinate 117,587, forward strand.
TTAAAAATTGTTGTTATGATAGGTGATTTGAGACGATTGATACTGTTACATTACAGAATGACTTAAGTGACATGTGTTGTTGGTTGCAGCAAGCTTCTATTACAATCCTAAATCAATTGCCATTTACTTTTTTTCTGACCAGTTTATTTTGAAATAGTTTAAATAATTAACGGAACAAATTTGTAGTAAATTTAATATTTCACCAATCAGTAAACATATTTCAGCAATTATTTCATTGTTTAAATGTATATTTCATGATTCAACATTCAAGTAATTTCTGTTTTTCAAAATCCATTTTGCAATCTTTGTTTTTAATTTACTAACATTTTATGGTGTTTGTAATTTAAATATAAACTCAAGAAGTAAATTGACACAAGAAAACTGCAAATAATATAAACTCAATATAATAGTAATAAAGAAATACAAAGAAAATAAAACGATATTGATGCAAAAGGGTATTTCAAGTAGATTTTTCTTGCGAGAATTTTGCCCTTTGGCTAGGGTAAACGAATTTAGCCAAAGTAACTCCTGCTTGTCGTAAAAGGCGACTGAAGGGGATGGATTTACAACATTTATTGCAACAACAATTACAAGAAATGTATAAACTCAATACAATGGTAATAATGAAATATAATGCCATTAGTTGTAAAGGGCTATAGACTATAGGTCTTTCTACCCTTTTCATTATAATTTTAATACAATTTTAATGTGTTTTTATCTGTTTATATAATTATTTTCATCCTTAACAAAATATGACAAAATTAATGTACTTCTTACGCGTAGTTTCTTCAAGTAAAGCATCGTTTCTCGAAAACAAAAGGTATAAATACGTTATATAAAGTAATTCAATTATACTAATATTTACAATTATGAACAAATTCAATCCTTTTTGTGTTAAAAAATAGATTTTTTATTCAAATGAATTACATTTTATTTATCATGTGCCACCCACTTCTTCATTCGAATCGTTCTTTCACAAAAATAAACAGAGTGAATAAAGGAAACATTGGCCAACAAACTTGTTTGACGCACTTAAACTATATTGTTTTTATCACTTTTTATTGAATGAAACTGTTTAAATTTGCGTTATTGAACTGTAATTAATGTTGCCATTATTCTTCTAAAATACAAAAAATGAAAACCAAATAATTTACTTTAAAACTTGTTCAACTGATCATTATTGTATGTATTCACGTAGTTTTTCGATATTGTCAACTAAAAATGATTAACAATTCAGCATTATTTCAAGAAAAACATAATTTAAAGAAATGTTATTTCATTGCTTTATGCAATTCAGCATAAAATAATTGGCACACATCAAATCACACATCCTTTCATTATTGTTATTTATAAATTATATGTAATTTATAAATAACTTGCAGAATAAGTGTACAATTAGATTCTATTTGCGTACAATTAGCTATAGATTTTCTTACATTTTTACTAATAATATTTCTGATTCTTTCAGTTTTATTGTTTGAAAATCTTTATAGTTAATTTAAATTGATTTTCAATATATTAATCTCTTCATTTAGACATGTATTTCCTTGTAAAAGTACACTAAATTGAATTGCCATATTTTTTTTGTTGTATAGGTTATTACATTATTATTACTATAATTGGCATTATATTCCATTAGTGATAGGTATATTATTATCTACACTAGATATATTTATGCTTTGTATTGGTTGTTTGTTCTTTCGTGCCTCCACTTTATTTCGAGGGGAGAATTTAAAGGCGAACCAGTTAGGGTACGATGATCCGTCCATACCGGGATTATTTTTAGAGACGTCGCGACGCCCGAGGAGAGATGCAAACCGACGGAGCACACTAAACGGTCGCTCGCGCGTCGTTTCGCATCTACAGATCCTAGCTACCTACCTTACCTTATCAATCGCATTATATAACACGAACATGCACAACCAGACGCTTCGCTCCCCGAACCTTGTTACTCCATTTTCTTCCTTTTTCCACTTCATTTCACCCGTGCAAACAATCGAAAACGCGAATACAAAAAATAATATGCATTTACACGACACGTTTGTGCAAAAGAGGGAACTAAATAGCGAGACGAAGAAGATGGAGGAAATTACGTGAGCCGTGGCGCTTATTTTCCTTTTCGTCCTGTTCCCGTCCTGGCTGCCAAACGTATTATTAATGAGTCTAAATTTAGCCGATGCTCTCATAATATAGTTACAATTTTAAACGGGATCGTCACGCGCTCCTCTGGGCCCCTCCGCCCATCATGTCTTCGAACTGTCGCAAAAGGTGGAACTGCATCCAAATGCACGGAAGGAGTGCACCGAAATTGAAGTGATGTAATCCTTTCCAATGGCATTAGGAATTATTAGCGAAACGCGTCTTTGATTTAAAGCCTGGAGATGATTTTAATTGGAGCCAATTTGTTCGGAGCGAAACGCACTCACACAAACGAACATACACACATACATACCACTTGGAACGCAGCAATTAAAACGTGTAAATTAATTGCAATCAATTACCATTTGTGCATCGCCATAATCGAATTACGTGCAAGTAAATTAAAAATTAAACTGTCACTTGTCTCGGCGCCGTTCGACGCCTACTGTAAGCGCCATCACGGGAAATATATTAGATTTTTTGGATCACATAGACGATAAAAATAGTCTCCCAAGTATATCTTCACTCACAGACAACGTATTTCCCGTGTAACAACGCGCACGACAATGTCGGGATAAAGACCGACATTCATTGCATTTCAATTTTTGAAGTACAAAGTAGAATTTAATTTGAGTTTATTATAACAAAAAGAAATATCCTTTATCAATTTATCCTTTTTAATTAATATAGTAGTTTGATTTAACTTAGAATGTTAGCAATTTCAGATTAAAGAATGTCTCGTCTTTTGTCGGAATTTCTTGTATGCTTGCATATTTACTTTAAATTATGCATACTTTTAATTCCAGGTTTGAATAATACTTGATAGTGAGGTAAACTGTAAACATAAACTGGAATTATAAGTAAAATAAAGATAATATATTTCTTGATTTATTATTTAATATTTTTCAAATAAAGTTCACAAAACTTTGGCATTTTTTTTTAATAAAAGAGTTAAAAGTACAGGCTTTAATTAGTATGTATTTCCAGATTTATAGATATTACTGTTCATATAATAAATCGTCAAAATTAAATTATAAATTTTTAATGTTGAAACAATACTTTCTTCACGTTTTATTTGATTCATAATTACGTCCGTTGATTACTTTAATTAAAGTTTAACATATAAATTTAAATTGTATAAGTAGATTTGTAGCTAATTCGATTTTCATGAAAAAGCTGTACAAATTGAAAAAAATAATGTCAATTCATTTTAAAACATTTCTTCAACTTTGACAGTTAATTTCAACTAAATGACAAGTGATACAAGTATACCTGTATATACGTTTTAAAGATTGATTATTGAGCTTTAATTTGGTTGCTCAAAAATGAATTTGACACTAATATTTTTCGAGATATATGCAAAAATGTAGACAGTTATTCCACTTAAAAAACATTACTTCAAGTTTGGTTGTGAACTAAATGACAATTGATACAACTATATGATTATTAAGCTTTAATTTTGGTTACAGAAGAACAAAATTATAAAATATGTTCCAAATATTCTCAGAAAATACACAACATTTCAAGTTATTAAATGACAATTTGCCAATTATACGAATGGATACTCCAAAATTAAAGTTAAATACATATGCCTTAATACCAAAATACTGCCAGGTTTGAATTACAAAAGGCAACATTTTCTTTTTTGCTTTGCCAAAAAAAAACTGACATATTTGTAAAAGCTCTTGAGTGAAAATTCAGATTAAAGGAATGCTGGCCTCATATTTGGGATGGATGGTTTTAAAAGGGAGCATTGAAAAGAGCTAATCTCAGCTTGGACAAGGTCCGATGATTTTAATCTGTGATTACTCTGGACAGGCCAAAAAAGCATACTCGAAACGCATTGCTTCTACAGGTAATCCAAGCAATAAACGTCTTAACGTACAACGAATGTAACAAATATTATTATTTCGAGCACGAATTGCGCATCATTCAAAAAATATTTCAAGAAAACACACAAAAAATTACACACAAACGCCTACAATATAAATTACTACAGACATATATTAATCTTTTACACAAATCTAAATCTAACATAGAAAATCTCAAGAACGCACCTTCTTATTTTGCCAATGAAAACAACACAAAAAGGGAAACAACAAAATATTTATTGAAAGTTGAAGTTAAGTTGCAGAAGGCTATTATCACTGAGCTCCTTTTGGTGTCGTTATTGCGGTTGTTGCTGATGTTATTTGTATCAGTGTTCGTGGTTGATAATGGACTTTGTTGTCGTTTAACGTCGAGCTTTCTTGGAAGCAATTAACGATGGTTAGGAGGATTATTGTTACAATAAATATTACTTAATGGACGTCCCGTGACTAATTTAGTTGATATCACAATCGTTTTATAAGTGCGAGGCACGCGTTCGATTTCGAATTCAATGTAATCTAAAATCGAGTTTGCATTTTCATTTAATTTTTACTTTCACTCATTTCAGATATTAGTACTTATCAAATACAGGGAAATCTATTACAATGAGTTGCACATATTCCTTACGACGAAATTTTGATACACAATTTCATTATTATGAATAGAAGTTATGAATTTAGAATTTACAATGTATATTTCATAGCTTAATCAATATTTATATCCATCTATACTTCTTTAATTATAATTTTACAAATTGGGGCATATTTTACTCAAGATTTATGAATGGTTGACTAATTTCATTAAAGAAATTATTTTTTTTTTAAATGCTGCAATTTGAAGGCACAATCGAATTGAAAATTAGCAATATTTGTTAATAAACCTTTCGAATTACTTGTACCAATTCGTGATATGATTATCATGTTGAATTGTTTTAGAAATGACTTACTTATTATAATACTTTCAAAAAAACGTTGTTTTAATATTTTCATAGTTACTATACTTTCAAGTTTACGAGCTTCTTTACAAGTTACTTGGGAATTATCAAGTTGTGTATAGCTTTGGAAACACAGACATTATTTACTTGACACACACACTTAAAACAAGTTTGTATGTATTATATTATCATGCTTACTACATTTATATAATAAAAGCGATACATTACAGGTTACTTGGAAATTATCAAGTAGTATTTATAAACAACGTAAACTACTCAATAAAACTATTTACTTTACATTGTTCATACACACTTAAATAAAACCTTTCAGGAAATTGTTTTGTCTACATTATTATTGTTATGATTACTTATATAAATATTATAATAACAGCGATACATTACAGGTTACTTCGGAATTATCAAGTAGTGTTTAGAAATAACTATAGAATAAAACTTTACATTGGACATAATCCCTTAAGTAAACATTTCAGGAAATTCTCTGAACGTATTCTCATGCAACTATTTACTTCAAATTGCATATACACGTTTAAACAGACCTTTCAAGTAATTCACCCAAAAACTTTGTATTATTATCATTATCACGATTACTTCACTTGCATAGTACAAGTTACTTATGAGATATCAAGTTGTTTATAGCTTTAGGAACAAAGTAATCTCATGTACATCAATAAAACTTTCAGCAAATTCAAAGTAATTCTTGCAAGAAACGCTCTACAGTCCATTATTAAGTCGAAAGACATTGTGTTTAAATCCCGAATCAGAGCGTCGATAATTTATTCATTGATCTGCACGAAGACTCCTACAGTTTTACAGCCATTTTCAGTGCAACCATTCCGCGTATTTTTCAGCGGAAATTCAAAATGCCCGTAAACATTTTTATACAGATACACTTTGTTTTGTCTCGGGATATAACAACACATAAATATATTCCTTCAGTTCTCACCCGAAACACAAAAACACGTTTTATAGTTTCCTTGAAACCGAGCGGAATAGTAAAATGTTCAAAGCTGGACCGTCAACAACAAAAATCATGTAGTTGCTCGGAAATTAATCGCTCCTCTTTTATTACTTACATGTTTCCACGCAGATCCTGCATTGCTCTTGTTTTAATGCGAAAACTATACTCGAAAATACTAGTTGAAATTGGCTCTAATTGCTGCAACGAGCAGACGAGCACACGACTTCATTAAAGGGTGAATCGATGTGAGAGCTTTCGATGGACACGACGTGTATATTATTATTGTTTTTATGTACGTGGGTGTTGATTGTATTAAATTTTTTAACATTATCTCAGTGACTCCGGTCGTCAGATACACGGCTCGTAAATATTTGATAAACACTCGTGGATTATAATTGTAATCTGTATGGTTAAATGTGACTATATAAATATTAGATAACGTCGGAGAACGGCGTGTGTGTGTGTGTGTATGTATGCTGTTTAAGTGTGTTTGCACCGCATTTGCGACAAATTAACTCCGCAGATGCAGCCCTTCGTCCCTCCGCCGTCGCTGCACCATCGTTAAAAGCAATAATAATCATGGCTTTATGCCCGTCGACCATAAAAACTAAGCATTTTCATGCGCAGCTCGGATTTAATGATTTGCAAATATGTACTAGGCAGTTCAAAGACTTTAGATAGATGCGCAACTGTTTGTTCTCTTCATTTTTTTGGTTCTGTTTGAATAATTTGTTTGATAAAAAAACAAATATCTAAATGAGATATCTTAAGTTTTCAGTTTTCATTTGTGCTTTTTCAAGAATATGTAATATTTTTCAGTATCGGTTAGCATTGAAAAAGTATACATAAAAATTGATTACCGTGTAAAAACCGCACGAGAAAAGCAAAGTACCCTTCGCATTTCAATAATAACTGAATAAAAATTGATTAGCAAACAAATAATCTCTAACATTTCTCATATATTTTAATTAAATATTCAATATTTTAGTGAAAACTGTGAATATCTAGAAACAAAACAGTAAAATCAGAACATGTATAAACAGAATATCAAATATAAGAACCAACATAAAGGAAAACAGTATCAAAGTAAGAGAATTACAGCTACAAAAAACAACAGTGAAATTCAAAACAAAGCAAAATAGATCAGTGCCAATTCTGTTACTTTATTACAAATTTAAATGTTCATTAACTATACTTATACTATACATATACTATACTTCAGCATAAATAACTTGGGTTTAAAAACTGAAGTTTAAACTATTACTATTTTAATACAACGTTTTTTAGAAAACTTCTATTGTTAAACTATGTGTTTTTTTTTTTAATAATTGTTTGTTTCAAGTTTAATTTCCTATAAACTATATACTAAAGTTTAAACTATTAAAATTGTACCATAACATTTCATAGAATAGTTCAGAAAGACCTATGATCAACAGCCCTTTGCAATAAAGTAATTTCATTTAAATTTTGTATTTCTTTTTCTTCATTGTTTTGAGCTTCTGTTTTGTAATTATTGCATTTCATGAGAAACTTCCATGTATGCACTTCAATAACCCCATTAAATAATTGTTAGTTTTAAGTTGTATTTCATATAAAATTTTCTTTCTTAGATTAGAAATTATGCATGCAATAGTGAAACATGGAAACCTGTTCGCAATTATCAACAATTTCTGTGTTTTTCTTTCTTAAATATATTCAAGGATTTACAAGAAACGTGACACTTTACAAATAGACAAATGAAACGTTTTTGTCTGGTGGAAATTGTGGCGCACCGCCAAATAACTTCCCCAAATTTACGTGCGACGAATTTTTGCGTACAAAGTTGATGGATATGTAGCAACAACGAACAAAACAAACAAACAAAAAAATGGCATGCAAATTAGTAGTATATTGTGAGTCGGATTACGGCAAGTAATTCCGGCTATGTGACAAAGAAGACGCAACAAAAAAAAAGAGGAGAAATACCCGGAGCGTAATAAATATTTAAATTGGAAAATCATCAGGGTGAAACTTTCCATGTGAAACGTAAACCGACGCAACACTTCCATAATATTTGATTAAGTAATTCTGTCAATTTGCAAAATATTTGTCAAAATATAATTTAACTTCCATTCATTTCAATTATTGATTCTCATTTTACGAATTATCTACATTCAAAAAAGACGTTACAATTACGAGAAAACGTTCTCACTTTACGACAAATACATATGAAATCAATCATATTTCGAAAAGTATACTGTTTCATATATAAAAATATCATTTGAAATGTTGATTCTCAATTTACGAATTATCTACATTAAAAAAAGACATTAAAATTATGTAAAAACGTTCTCACTTTACGACAAATACATATGAAATTAATAATATTTCGAAAAAATACTGTTTCATATGTAAAAACATCATTTCAGAAATTGATTCTCATTTTACGAATTATCTATATTTAGAAAAGACATTATAATAGTGAGAAAACGTTCTCACTTTACGACAAATACATATGAAATCAATCATATTTCGAAAAAACACTGTTTCATATGTAAAAACATCATTTCAAATTTTGATTCTCAATTTACGAATTATCTACGTTTAAAAAAGACATTACAATTACGAGAAAACGTTCTCACTTTACGACAAATACATATGAAATTACTCATATTTCGAAATATACGAATTATCTACATTCAAAAAGACATTACAATTACGAGAAAACTTTCTCACTTTACGATAAATACATATGAAATCAATCATATTTCGAAAAAATACTGTTTCATATGTAAAAACATCATTTCAAATAATGATTCTCATTTTACGAATTATCTACATTCAAAAAAGACATTACAATTATGAGAAAACGTTCTCACTTTACGACAAATACATATGAAATTACTCATATTTCGAAAAAAATACTGTTCCATATGTAAAAACATCATTTCAAATAATGATTCTCATTTTACGAATTATCTACGTTTAAAAAAGACATTACAATTATGAGAAAACGTTCTCACTTTACGAGAAATACATGTGAAATCAAACATATATCGAAAACATACTGTTTCATATGTAAAAACATCATTTCAAATGTTGATTCTCATTTTACGAATTATCTATTTTAAAAAAGACATTACAATTATGTCGTAAAGTGAGAACGTTTTCTTTCTCACTTTACGACAAATACATATGAAATTAATCATATTTCGACAAACATACTGTTTCATATGTAAAAACATCATTTCAAATGTTGATTCTCAATTTACGAATTATCTACATTCAAAAAAGACGTTACAATTATGAGAAAACTTTCTCACTTTACGTCTTTGTCGTGTTTATGAATAATTCGAAAATAGACTACAAACCTCAATTTTATTTGCAAAATTCGTCCAATTATTGATTCTCGTTTTACATTCAAAGAGAAAACATTACAATTATTAGAAAACGTTCTTAATTTACGAATTAGCGATTCTTAAAAATGCTTATAATATTTTTTGATATAATTCAGTTTCGTAACTGAATTATAAATTTGCGGATGGATTTAGTAAGTGTTGGATTAAAAGTTGTGGTGTTGCACAGGAGATGAATTAGTGTGGTGATCATTGGAACGAGGTCGGAGATTAAATACCGCTGATGTTGATATATGCAAGGCAGGGGGGAGGGTGTTTCGACTTGATACAAGTACACGCACGTACGTACTCTAATAAATTGCATTCGATGATACACCATTGTGTGTAACAAAATCGAGCAGGATTCCCGCAAAATCCATTAGCAAATTTATTTGCAGCGTTCGCTAAACTGGTGGGATTTTACATCCGAATACCGAAACTACTGTCGAATATCCGAGCATATTCGGATTAACACCAATTTTCGGTTTCATTAACAAACAAATACAATTATTTCATCTTTTTTTTTGTATCTATTTTACTATACTTTTTTATATCAGAACATAAAATATTTGAAATATTACCATAATACAGTGGTACCTCGACATACGAGTTTAATTCGTTCGGTAACCTTGCTCGTATGTCAAATTGCTCGTATCTCAAAGCAAAGGAAATAAGCACACATACTGAGGTCTAGTCTGAGGTGGGTATAGTATGCGATTCCTCGTATCTCAAATCTTGCTCTCATCTCAAAGCAAAATATCGCTCGTATCTCAAAACACTCGTATATCGAGGTACCACTGTATTAATAAATTAAATATATTAAATAAAACGTTAATTACAATAAATATAAGTTTTACTTATACGAAAAACTTATAATATTTGTAATATTACGATGAAAAACCTGTTTACTTTTCTTATTAATTTATTTTCTTCTTTAATTCATATTAGCAAGATGAATATTTACGAGGAGCGGGCTACGTTTTCTTTTATTTCTTTTTTCATTCTCCGTACACTCATCGACCGAAATTGTGTAATTTGTATTTTTCGTGGTTTTTGTGCACGACTTTCCTTTCCTTTGGTAACAAATTAAAATGAAGAATGAATACTTGATGACTTTTTTATTTCAACATTGCTTCTTCAGTGAAAGTAATTAACTTTACAATTCAAATTCCAAATACAAACAAATATAACATTCTTTTTTTTTTAATTAAAGTTATTCGTTTCATGAATTCTAATAAGAGCAACATTGTTTTTTTTTTGTTCATTCTGCGAAATTTGTATTTCAACAATTTGTATTTTTCTTCGTTCAAATATTTGACAAATGTATAATAGTATTCTGTGTACGAACACTTTGGCTTTATATTCGAGGCATACTGTTATTGATCTGATGAAGGTGCCTGATAGGGTTTCTCATGAATATTTGATGGACAAAGCAGACTTATTACATGGATTCACCATTTTCGTGCCATATTTATGCTTGAACTTTGCGGATAATTCATCAACTACGAAGTTGGATGGACGAAAGAATCGCACAACTTGAAGTTGGTAATGTTACGGTTTTCATGAAATCAATGCTGGAGAGACATAATTCATATATTTCCAATCCAATTTATCGCATTCATCCATTCCTTATAATGATTTTTAACGTAATTTGTAGATTAAATTAACCATTAATAGAAAGACAAGTTATAATTTTCTAATGCAATTTATCAACTTTATTCGTTATTTATATCATCTTTTACATAATTATATCATCTTTTACATAATTATATCATCTTTTACATAATTTCAAGTAAATTTTGTAGAGCAAAACGCAATTTCTTCAATCGTAATTTCAAATTCGAATCAAATTCAAAGTCAACTTTAAAAAGAAAGCAAAAGGAAAGATTAATTACTGTTAAACCTTTGATGGAAAGACAAGTTATATTTTATTAATTTTTACATAATTTCGAGTTTAAATTACTTTAATTTTGTATAGTAATAAGCAATTTCTTAATTTCTTATAATAATTAAAACAAATCGAAAGAAATTACACAGTCAATTTTGGAGAAAAACTTGAAATTATTGATGGAAAAACTTAACTTATACATTTCCAATCCAATTTATATGTTAGTTATGTAATGATTTTTTACGTAATTTCGAGTTTAAATTAAACTAAACAGATGTTATATCGTCATTTCCTAGTACAAAACGAAATATTGAATTGCAAATTGATAAACCATTTTTCTGCTGATTTTTATTATTTTCGTGATTTCATTCAAGATGAAAAAGTTGTCATTTCCTATTGCAAAACGAAATATTTGATTCCAATTTCCTACATCTAAATAATCTAAATACAATCAAATTGTTAATCAAACTTTTGTGAAATTCTTTAAACGTTTTTTTTTTGCGATTGCAAAACGAAATGTTTCATTAGAACTTCGTAAATCGTAATTAAAGCAACTATTATCTAAGACCAATCAAATTGCGAAGCCAATTCCAGAACATTCAAAAAGTTCGGAGAAAGACTTAAAGTGCTTTAAATAATCCCCTCGAATTAGTTTCCTTTGCTTTTTCGTACATTCAATTTGCTCGCCCCTCGGGCCACGCCGAAAGTTTTGAATAGGCCCCATTTACGAGGGTAATTTTCCCCCTTTTTATACTCTTTCTTCTTCTTCCACCCCTTGCGGAAGTCGGAAGTCCGCATCCGGCCCAGACCAAAAAAAAAGAAGGAGTAAAATATGAAAAGTTCGTAATTTTCATATTCGATTCCTGAAACTTTTTGGGGCAAGAAAAAAGTTGGCTATGGAAATTAGATGAAAATCAAATTCGAATTAGGTGAACATCAAATTCGAATTGGATTTTCATGAGTCTGATCCGATTTCGCTGCATTTCGAGCGCGTTTAAATCACGGGCCGCCACCTGATGCAATCGATGCGCGCATCTGGAGCGAACGTTTCCGTTTCCGGGAAACGTTAATTTTTGAACAGGTGGCGGCAATCCATCAACGGGTCGGATTTTATCAATTCGAGTACGCCACTGGATATGATAAATAATTGCATCTGTCGCAGATGAGGATGATGATGGTGATGATGATGATGATCGGGGCCCATCCCACATACTCAATGCACACATTCGAACTGATTAGATTAGGATTAGGTAAACATGGGGAAATCACTGCTACGGCAACGGTGGACGTTATTGTTGTTGGCATGATGTGATCGGATCTGGGAACGGGTTACGAAGCAAACTACAAACTAATTATATAACGCTAATACGCACGGAGTTTTTTCGAGTGTCAAGCATGAAAGTTTTCGTTATATATTTTCGCTGCCAGAAGGTTCAGACACCTGGACATAACCTCAAAACGACGGACGTCGTCGGTACGCGCACATTTTTTCCGACTCGGTGTTTACGTTTTTCCTTCCAGCCGTTTCCTTCTCAGGGGGGAAAAAATGCGATAGGAAAAGAAAACGAAAACAGGACACTTGATGCACGTGGGTCAAAGTCCGGTCAAAGTATTTGGCAGTACCGGAGATGGTTGTTCGGTTTCCGAATTCGGAAAAGTTCCAATGGTGTACACCTCGATGGGTCGGTCATTGGCGGGGGCCGAAATAACAGGCGAAGATACGATGAAAAAAACGACGTAGTCATGCCCATTCATCGAATTCCTCCTGCTTTCGCTCATAGTACTATCATCGGCGACGGCGCATGTCACGAATCCGATACTTCTTCATTGTTTTGCTTTGCTTTCTGGACGTTATTTGGGTTGGCAGATAATTGTTCTGAATTATTTATTTGCCGAAGAAATCCTTGTCCAAGCGTTTCGTGTTATAAAATATTAATGAAATTGTTGGTGCACCTTTTTAGGACCATCGAAGAGAACTTTGGCGACATCTAGACTACAGTAGACAAGCTATGTTGCAGGTTCTGTAGGAGACTTCAACGCCTCGGATTCAGAACTAAACCAGTGGCGTCCTCAACAAAATCTATCGATTAATCCGCTAACAACTACATTTATTACGAGTTTTTCCAACAAACTATCAATCAGCCATAAGATTCTATGAGTTACATACAATTTATAAAGATACATGAACACTTTTCAATATTTGAGACAAAGTAAATAGGTACACCAACAACGAAAAACATACGAAACATTAGGAAGATTGTAAGATTGAATATAAGCAAGAACAGAACATCAACTGTATTGTCATTGTTTTTTTCTATTTGAGGCCTCCTCATCAAAATCTATCGATTAATCCGTTAACAACTACATTTCTTACGAGTTTTTCCAACAATCTATCAATCAAAAACATACGAAACATCAGGAAGATCGTAAGATTGAATATAAGTATGAACAGAACAGCAACAAACAGATCAAGTGTTAAAACAGAACACATGTCACATTATGAAACACGACTTGTGGTTGTTAATTTTAAACTTTATTTTAATTACAAATATCAAAGTCTTTCTTCAATCTATTTGTTGTACTGTACAACGTTTTGTCCTGTTCTGTACTGTCATTGTTTTTTTTTCTATTTGAGGCCTCCTCATCAAAATCTATCGATTAATCCGTTAACAACTACATTTCTTACGAGTTTTTCCAACAAACTATCAATCAACCATTTAAAAAGATACATCAACACTTTGCAATATTTGAGACAAAGTAAATAGGTACACCGACAACAAAAACATACGAAACACGATCGTAAGATTGAATATAAGAACAGAACATGTGTTAAAACAGAACACATGTCGCGGTTATGAAACACGTCTTGTGGATATTAATTTTAAATTTTATTTTAATTATGAATATCAGTCTTTCTCCAATCTATTGTACTATACAATGTTTTGTTCTGCTCTGTATTGTCATTGTTTTTTCTGTTTGAGGTTCTGTTTTTTCTGGCAACTAATTACAAAGTAATAACTAGTAACAAAGTAATAAATATTTATTTGTATTGTTCTGTATTGTCATTGTGTTTTCTATTAGAGGTTCTGTTTTTCGGGGAACTAATTACAAAGTAATAACCAATAACAAAGTACCAAATATTTATTAGTTTAATCCCCTTAAAAAAGAGAAAATTCAAGTGAACCAACCAGAAAACAGAAACTATAAATCTGTCGAAAAACATGTCTTATTTTTTTTTCATAAAGTCTCACTTGAATTTTCACGAAGATAATACACCTTAATTGCCTCAACTAAATATAGAACTGAAACGAAAACGTGAAACAAGACTTCTCGTCCGAAGTAAATGAATTACGAGACGGAGGAATGATCCATCGCGTAGTGACGTACTTCTAGGATCGATCTTCGTTACGCAAACAGCTATTACTTCTACTCCGCACATTTCATGCACTAAAGTATTAAAATCTAAAATAAAATACACAATACATTCAAAACCACAGTGGGTGTTCGGTAAACGAACAGTTCGAAAAGTGAATACTTTGAATTAAAAACGAACACCTTATTATTTGAGGGTTAATGTTGAATAATTCTGTTGACGAACATCCATTTAGAACGGATTATATTCGTTAACCACACTGTACATCATAGTTGGAATAAAGAGCTCGGAATTCTAATCACGCCGAAACTGATATCTCGCAGGTATTTCCAATCAAGCGTGGAACTCAGGTTGGAATGTACATTGGTGCAAACAAAAGCTGTTCTCCCTCATATACAAAAGACCGTGTTTAGCGAGGCATTTGACCAGATCAATGGTTTTAATTAAAAGAAATATCAATTAAACAACGCGCGCGTTTAATTAGAAATTAATGGAGTTTTCGCAGATCGAAATTATGCTTCGCTATTTTTAAACACTGCAATTAAGGTGGATGCGCCGGGCCGACAAGCAGGATCACGACAAAATTTACATTGATAATTCGCAATTTCCTGAAATATTCACAACCCGTTTTCGGATTACGCTGTAAACCCTTATATAATTCGCAAGGATTTTCATATTTTCGCACGTTTCAAGCAAAACTAAGCTTATTTTAATTAAGATTTCTTATGCTTGCTTTCGCTAATGCATACAGACTGGAAGGTAAACATCAATAAACATGTTTCATGATTAGACATTCGTAATAAGTAAATACTTATTGATTGAAACCGGGTTTACATTAATATTGAGCATCTCTTGCAGACGGAAAACTTTTCCTACAATTTTAATAAAACTTTACCGCGAATTCAAACATTCCCATTGGAAAGTTTCGTGTTGGACGCATCGAATAATAAAATACGTTCATCTCGTTTCATTCATTTTACTTGAAGCAGTCGTGAATTCAAGGAAAAACTAATGTTTTGTTTTTCGCTCCATCGCAATGTTAATTATAATTACAGGAAATCCTAAGATGTAAAAGTTAATCAATAAATACACGAAAAGTAATGACTTAATCATTGCTTCGAATAACTGGTTTACACTGAAAAAAACGTTATTTACTCCACAGGTAATTGCATGTCATTACTAGGCTAATAACTTAATTTAATCATGTTCGAGGAATTTGCGTGAAAATAGTGTAATTAACATTCCTGCATAATATTTGATTAAACACAAATTACTGAACGAGAGATGGGGAATTTACGTGTTTTCATTGGAAACGAGATTATTGAAAACACGCATTGCGAAATGTTGAGTTACGTGTTACGATTAGCACGTATTGGAAAAAAATCCAAATAACCAATGAAAATGAATCATTTTTACTCGAAAACTTTCATAACTTATATTAATGAGTAAACGATATGAGTAATCAATAACTCACTTACATCTGATTTTGTTTGATTAACGAAATGTTAAATTAACCAACTTAAAGTTTACTTAACATTATGATTACTATTCTCATAAACAGAAGATTATTAATCTTTTTTTATAGCAAATGTATGCTTTCCCTTTTTCCACGGATCGAATCTTCATTACGAAAGACGGAGTTTCAATTTCACTAGACGCCAACAGAGAGCACCACGCGTTACGTAACCGTTTAAATTTTGCTGATTACGTAAGTTCTCTTAGAAATAAACTAAGAAGTTTTACAGAATAATGTTGATTCTATGTTAATAATTAACGTTAGTTCAATTTACAAAAACAAAATGTGAAAATAGTACAGTTCGCTTGTAACTCAGAACAAGTTAAAAGAGAACAGACAAATAAAGGACATCGAAAATATAGAAACAGACTGAAGACGAAACAAACATGTTTTTCAGAGGGATCACAATAACTTCTATAAACCGCATATTTATCTATGCCTGCTCTATATTTTCGCTGTTATGTTTTTACTTGTTCTTAGTTATACAGTCATCAAATAGAACAATAATAAGAACATTTATTGTAACAACTACAATCTACAATCTATTGTAACAACTACAGTCTTTTTGTCCTATAATATTAAAACAATAATATCAATTTTTCATGTTATTGTTTTTTTGGTGAAAACACAATATAAATTCAAATAATGATAAAAAATTATGTAAGCTTTCATTGAATCTTAATCATAATGACTAACGACATCATCGAAATTTCAACGTTTATGATTAATTTAGAAAAAAGTGTACTTAAGAAATTCTCAAACCTTTCTAAATTAATGTTCTCTGAGCTCTATTATATCACTTTATCGACCTTTAAAATCAATGTTAAGGTTAGTTTACGCAACAATTTATTTCCACATAATTAATACATTATGTATTAGTTTCTAATTAATATTCTTAAAGAAATTAATTTTTTAAATCATTAATTTTTCATACGAACTTATCATCAATAATTCATTATTGTATATAATTCGTTAAAGTGAAATAATAATAATTTTAAAATACTTGATTAAATAAATCACTAATGCATTTTTTTAAAATTTCGATATTTTCCATTGTTTTGAAAATTGCAAAAGTGGCGTCACTAAAACTACTGTAACTTGTCAACTAAACGTCAGATAACCGTGAAATTTTGACAGGTGTCGTCTGAAGGTTGGTGCTTCCTAAAAATCATATGGATTTGTTCCATCTATATGTCATCATACGAACTTATTGAGTGAAGTGTTATATAATAACATTATTTCTCTAAATTCTTAATAATAATTTTTGTTACAAAAGTAATTACAAAAAAAAACTTAATACATTAAGAAAAATAGATACTAAGGAAACAGATCCAGCAAACGGCTATTGACCACAATTATAATAATTAATCTATACTTTTATAATGTTAGTAAATATCATTGCAGTCATTTCTATATAACTTGATTTGCAAATCTATAAAAAAGCCGTGAGCTTTGCAAATCTTTGAAAAATAAGCATAAATGAATCTACTTTTTATTGAAATTCAAGTAAAGTTAACATTTGATTAATTAACTCCATTGATTTGATAATAAATTTCTTAAATTTCTTAAGGAAGATTCATACTTTAATGAAGCTTATCACTGAGTTTGATTAATGAAAACTTCCAAACTTTTAGTGATGATATCTATAACCTACTGAACTAAACCCATCCGAGGCTTAAAACACGATGCAATTTATATAACAGATAAGCGATCGCGCATTTTCACCGTTGCATAACGCGCGTTGCGAAATCGCGTTTGGCATTTGCATAATGAGCGGAATCGAACGAAATATAGGGTAAGGTGGACGAGATCGATGATATTAGCGTTTTCCATGTGCCCGTAACGCATAAATCTATTCTAATCCATCGGCAATTTGCAGAACACGAATTACGCGCACCGTTTATTAATTAATACCGTAAATCACCAACCAATCAACGACCGGTCGAAAACACCTTAACAGGTTTCCAAATGAATGATTTATAGTTTTTGCTTTACCGGTAACGTTCTTGTTTCTCTTTTCGCGTATCTCTCTTAATGCGAAAAGCGCGGGAACGGCTTTTATTCAAATCCGAGTCGTTTGCATGCAAATAAGTTACGCAAATTGATTACGACGTTAGTGAAATACATACAGATTACCTGCTATTATCTTAATAAATAAATCCAATCACTTACTGCAACCGCCTTCGGCTTCGGCAAGCGGACTTTTCTTTTGTAAAGGAATTGCTAACGTACCTGCAACGAGAGAAAGAAAAGCATTAAATTGGGTTGACGAAACGCGAATATTTGTTATGCATTTTCGTCCTCGTTAACCGATTCGATCGAGCCCACGCGTTTCCTTCCTCCTCCCCCGATGCTCGATCCATGTACAAAGATAAAATTCGAATAACATTTTCGATCCACGAAGGAGGACGACTTCGAACAAAGCGGGAATGCGAACAATGGCTTGGCAAGTCGGAAACGAAATGCAGGAAGCGATATTGATGGATGCAGACAATGGACGAGCAGTATCATCGTCACGTCCCCGTTCTGCATGACGAGGAATGCAAAATTATCGAGAAAATCAGAGTTTGCTTCTTCTCGCAGTTAAGAGCTTTAAGTTTGAGGAAGTATTGGAAAATGGGTTCGATACGAGGGAATCCGTTTCCAAGACGACGAGTTGAGAGGATTTCTTGTATATATATATATATATCTTTACCTTCGGTTATCATGTCCATTCTTCGGAAAACTTCGTTGCACCGTTAGGAAAACCTCTGTTAACGCAGAGGACAAGACGGATCGAGGAACCCGAGCTGCTATTTAAATTGGATTTCGGAATGGAATGGCGATGATGATGATCGTGGTGGGGCCTATTGTTTATTTGTCGGGTAGGACGCGACCGACGGCTGTTTTCCACGCGTGGTTGAGGCCGATAACAGGTTTTGTCGGTTTTATTAATTATTGATAACCATATTTCCCTTCTGGGTCGAAACAACAGAAAAACAAAGAGGCGAAGTTTTCGCGCCGACCGAAACGACGACAATAGGAAAACGAAACTATGATGCTTCGATTCCGACACGAACTGGTTACAAAAAATACGAGATAGGGCTCGATAAGATTGCGTCTCAAGATAATAGTAATAATGAGCAATATTTATCAGAAAACGAAAGCGAGGATCTTCTCTCTGCGCAGCGCGCACTTCCTTCTTTCTTTCTTTCTTTCATTTTGCTCGGATCATCCATCAAATCACGTTTGACAGATTAAATATTGCATTCGCAGATAATGAACGACCAAGATAACTTCATTAGACCGACTTGTTTTTGCCTCGTAATTAAATAAATTATTTTGGATAAATTTGATTTCCGTTTGTGGGATTAGAAAGAATGATATTTCCAGATAAAAAAGAATCACATGTTACTTAGCTTAATAAAAGTGATGACACGCATATCGAACTTATGTGAATCATGAAATACATTGGAACTGAAATGCAGATATTTCTAGATTCGAAACAGATTTTGCCTCAAAATTTCTCAATTTCACATCATTTTACTAAACAACCGATTTTAAACGTGAATACTTTGATTTGGCAGAAAGTCTTATAATCTATAACTATTTACATATACATTTAATTTATAAATTAAATTTCATGATTAAAGAAAACTGAAATGCAGATGTTTCTAGATTTGAAACGAGATTTTTTTCTCAAAAATTTCACAACGTTTGGATCATTTTACTAAACAACCGATTTTAAACGTGAATACTTTGATTGGGCAGAAATTCCTACGGTCTACAGCTATTTACATATACATTTAATTTGTAACTGAAATTACATGGTTAAAGAAAACTGAAATGCAGATATTTCTAGATTTAAAACAAGATTTTGTCAAAAATTTCTCAATTTCACAACGTTTAGATCATTTTACTAAACAAACGTAAACGTGAATACTTTGATTTGGCAGAGATTCCTACGGTCTACAGCTATTTACATATACATTTAATTTGTAAATTAAATTTCATGATTAAAGAAAACTGAAATGCAGATATTTCTAGATTTGAAACAAGATTTTGTCTCAAAATGTCTCAATTTCACAACGTTTAGATGATTTCCTAAACAACCGATTTTATATGTGAATACTTCCATTTGGCAGAAGTCCTATGGTCTATAGCTATTTCCCAATAAATTTAATTTGTAAATGAAATTTCCTGATTGAAGAAATAACGAATGCCTTGTTTTCGTGTCAAGTATTGTGAAACATGCACGTAACTAAATCATCATTTTCGAAGTGATTTGTTTGCCCGTTTAGAAATAGAACGCCATTTCCAATAAACGCAAATACAATTATTTTCCGTGCGTCTGATTCGTGCTTCACGTGAGTCCGGTTTCATTATACATTTTCAAGCGGACGACTGCATGACAGTAATTGGAAATATGCTCCTGGATCTGACGATGAGTTCATAAAATGGATACAATCTATCTGTTTACATTTTACAAAACATGAAACAAACACATTTTTTTGTAATAATATACATTCCATTCCATTACATAACATCAACAAAGAATCATGAAATGAAAATGCTGGAAAAACAGTCAATAACTTTCATCTCTGAATGAAACACAATGAAAATATGTATCATTTCTCATTATTGAATTCTACAGAAGTGAACGTAATTGAAACGTTTCTGAAATAAAAAGAACATATTTAAAGCTAAGTTTGAGAAATCTTGGAATTGTACGTTAATATGAACAATGAGGTAACCAACAAACTAACATAAACAGGTAACATTCAAACTTCAAAAAATAATACTAATATTTATTGCAAATTTAACTACAAAAAATGTAAACTCAATACAATAGTTATAAAGAAATACAAACAAATTATAATGCTATTGCTGCATTAAGATCTTAAGGTCTTTAAATTCCAAAGTTTGTATGTACACTTTGTACGTTAACTGAAAACAAACTATTTATTCTAAATTTGTACGTTCTTTTCATTTCCAACAAACTCTATAAAGATCGTAAATCCAATTCAGAGAAATCCCTTCATACAGATTAAAGTGTATGTTATTATGAACATCGTGTACGTTAGAGTGAACCAAACGATTTACATGTGAATTAATCACAAACACATGCTTTTATATCAACAATCCAATCAATGCTTATTATATAACAATTTGCATACGTTAACAGAAGAAAAAGCAGACACTGTTCACTTTTACTTTGTACGCAACGAACTGGATTTGAAAAATTCATGTCCGTAGCTTCCGCTCGGCATCTTTCGATTTAATAAATGCTCATACATTTTCAGTCTGCAGCGCATTTCGATGCATTATTTATTGCATCGTAAAATACGCTATTTATTTTCGGCTTCCATTTTTCTATTACATTTTTATGAAAACCTGCACACAACTATATCTATTGTATCGTCTCTTAAAGCGTGCACTTTTCATATTGACGTGCAATCAATATTTCAACGAATAAACCATCAACTTATGCTCTAAATTAAATACAATAGTAACAATAAAATTTATTGCAACTACAACAAAAAACAATACAATAAAGTGCAAAGTTACAAAAGAATAATCAAACATTGCTATTGCATTAATAGGCCTTTCTGCCAAGTTAAATACATTTGTCATTCCAATAGTACCAACTTAAATATAGTAAATTTTCAATGAAATCAATAGCATAGAACTCAAGTAATAAGAACTTTAAACACAACCAATTTTCTGTGATAAGTATACAATTTTGATATAAATCATCTAAGCGAAATCATTCAAACAAAGCAATTATAATTTGAAGCCAATTTATTTATAAAAACTCGATAAAAATACAAAAAAAATCAACTTCGGAGAAAAGCAGAACCGATTTCTTTTCATTAAGTTGACCCGTATTTTCTTCACGTTTTCTCAACTTGAGGTTGTAATTATAATATAATAGCACCACGACCTCGTGATGCTGCTTTTGATGAGCTTTTGATATTTATATTTCACTTTGATCTGTCCCCGTACAATTGGAATTTTAATGGGGAAGATTTCAAAAGGAAACGTGTATAAGCAGGAATTGGAAGAGAAAATCTAATTGGAAACATACCCTCTTGAAAAAATATGACTCGTCGTTATCCTTTGTACAAAAATGATGTTTACTTGAAACGCCCGTAATGATCTTCCGATTCCACCAGATAACGCACATCCTTTCACGAAAATCATCCTTTTTATATAGATTTTATTTCCTTTTTTGTACCACAATAACATCACTTTTCCATTCATTTCGTAAAGAAATATAAAAAGATTTTACTTTTCTTTGAAATAAGGTAATAATTCCCGAATCCTTTATATCAAAAAGAAGTTAATAACAGCTTTAACAATCAATCTTAATTAAACTTATTGATAAATCATGTTAATAGTAAAATTGCTCATATTTTCTTGCAATTAACAGAAGTGCAAACTTTGCTCCCTTTTTTTCTATAAAGGATTATTAAAAAAAACTATATGTATCGACTATAAAATTAGTCGTAAATCGCATAGTTTATGCAAGTGATTCGCAGTTTATATGAATTTTATGGTCTTATTTCGAAGTGGAGTGAAATTAACTCGGTGGAAGCCCGAAGACATTAGTCTGATGGGTGTTTCAAACTGTGCGTTTTATGTCATTCCCAATACTCGTTAATACATTAGAGCCAAGGCTCGAAACTTATAATATGTAATTACACTAGTTGATCCATTATATCTGGCTCTAATGGGGAGAAAGGAGAATACTTAAAAAGTACAACGTCAGAACGATACGCACGTTATTAAGAGTCAATAGAGAAAAACAAGTGAAAATAAACAACAACGTATAACGGTTCATATTTTATACTCCATCGATTGACCATGGCCTCATGCTTTAATCGTCAGGTTAACGAATATGTAGTAAATTGCATTAAAAATACGTTTTATGTAAATTCATGAAAATATGTTTTGCAGTTAATCTACTTACAATGATAGATCTTCATAGGAACGTACTCAATGTTGTTACTAACGTACATATTGCCATACATCCTGAGATTTCTAATACACCCATACCTCGCTTTACGGCTTAGATACGTTCCACGAAACTTGGCCGCAAAGCGAAAAGCCGTATAAAGAATCAATGATTGCGCATGCGCAAGATTGGCAACATGTAGATATATCGACATAGAAAAAAGTTTTTTTGCCGTTATAGCGAAACATTTTAGGCCGTAAAACGAAAACGTGCGTTAATTAAAGAGGGCCGTTATAGCAAAATGCCGCGTACTTATCTTTCAAATACTGTTTGTACTATACTTTTTACCATACATTCAGAGATTTGTATTAATAGGTTTTCAAATTTAACTTAATGTTATGTAAGTTAATAGATTTACAAAATAAAGATGAATCAAAAAAAGCTTTGAAATGGATTATCTTTGAATGAGAATCAAATTTTTATATATTTCAAAATAACATCTTAATATTACAAGTGTACCAACAAGATAATTCGAATGCTTTAATCTTAAATTAAGTACAGAAAGATAACTCTTTGCAGCAATTGAATTTTCTTTTCCTTTGCATTTCTCTAACTTCATTTTCATTGCATTAAATTGTAGTTATCATTTTTCACAAGAAAATACGAATATTCCACTCTTGAAATTGATTTTATTATTTAGGTTAGATCATTGCATCACAGAGTGCATGATGTAATGGTACACAAACAAACACGGTCTTTTAAGTGCGTAAATAACAAGTTTATAGCGATATTTTCAATGGTGCTATAAATAAATACACAACTGCACGCACGAAGCAGTGCTATTCCAATGAATAGACATGTAAATATCGATTTACGTAATAATTACGTGCCATTCAAACGGTGCACGCAGGTGCATCGAAAATCCAGCATCGATTTGCAATACAATCGTTTTCGAATAGCAAATCTCGGTTACATAAATAAATATTCATGCAAATATAACTGAAATTTGATTGATTACTGTTAAAGTTATCATAAACTTGTCAGTTATTGATTGAAGGATATGCAATTGTAATGTTTGCATTAAACTAACTTTTAAGAATAGATTCAGTCATAATATAATAATAACGAATTATAAAACTTGATGTTCTTCATGGTTCAGTTCTGATTATATGTTAACAATGTATTTAAGCAGAAAACTTGATGTTCTTCATGGTTCAGTTCTGAT
>JAFMTC010000297.1:151312-174407 GCA_018845635.1 Nicrophorus orbicollis
GCATATATCTCGGAAACTAATTACGACAAATTAATAATTAAGCATGCAAATTAAACTTAAATGTTGAGGCTTTCAAACGCATCTATTGGTATCATTGTAATGTTTGCCGTTTGGCTACAATTCGCTAAATAAATATATCGTTTGCAGTTCTCAATGTTTGAACTTTAAATTCCAATTAACAAGAAGTAATCACTGATTTTCTTGCAACAAATATAATTTGATAAAATAAACATTTTGTAAGATACGAATACAAACAACTTCGATTTCTTCAGTTGCATAAAATTAAGCGTAAACATCGATTGATTTACGCAATCGTGAAAATACGATTTGGGAATTGGGAAAACGTAAACCGCGTTTAATTTATCTAGTAGTAAAACAATTATGTTTTCACGTAACATAAACATTCGTAGTTTGTTGAATGAATAAATTCAACTCGATGAATGAACTCGCATCGCTACATTTAATAATGGGACGACGACAATTACTGAAATTAGGTGAAGTTTATTGCACATACGTACACACGGGCAGACAGACAGACAGAGAAGCAATTTTGCGGGCCGCGGTTGCATAATGGAAAATTGCTGCTGGCAAAACGCAATTACGATTCCGCTGTTTCATTGCAATATACGTACGTAGAAATAACAATTTAGAATGAAAAGAAAATAACATTAACAACGAGAAGAAGCAACGACGACCAAATGCTATTTGCAATTTGAGACCAAACGAGAAGATGATGTCACATCAACGTTATGTTACATCGTAACAGTCACCAATTTATTCGAGTTTTTTCTTTTCAATTTTATAATTTTATCTACTATAATTCTTCAATTTATTACGAAGTTTTTTTTTATAATCATATGTTATCCACCTTTAAACTTCAATTCATATAAAACTGCATTTATTCAAATTCACAAAATATCTGCTTATTTACACGTTAACATCACCAGGATCAAGGCTATCTATGTTGTTGTTCTAAAACCAAATTTGTTCGAATAATTAGTAAATTATACAAAAAAGTATACAAGTTATCTACTTTTTCATACATTAACTATTAAAATCATCAAATCATCAATTCATGTTTGAAAAAAACAAAAAAGGAATTCAAGATGAAATCATTATGATTAATTTTGTTGAATCATTTGTATATAAATGGATTGAAAAGTAATATAATCAGTCAACATGCAAAAAAACTTTCCCGTCTCAAATTCCCTCCAAACCTCATCAACTTAATCAAGAACCTCCTTGAGAATCGATCCCTCCAAGTCAAGATTCGCTCTTTCTTCGTTCCACTCCAAGGTGTTCCACAAGGATCACCCCTGTGCCCTTTATTATGTTTTATTTCAAAATAATACATTTTACTGGTCTTCATCATTTTAATAATAAAAAAAGTTAAAGTTTTTGTTATAAATCTCTTTTTGCTATACGAAAAACATGTCTTTCTTTATTATTATTTATTTATAGGAAAAATAAAGCAAATAACTTTTGTGACTCACGAAATCAATAAAAATAAAAACAAATTAAATGTTTCACCTTCGTATGTAGTTTTAAAAAACCTTCCGCATTCCGGACTCATTGAAAAAGTAATAAAACAAACAGTGCATTCGGTACTTAGAAAAACCTTCAGTCACGTAAACTCCACGAAATAAAATCCACGTTCCGCAGTGGCCGTAAACCATTTATTTTTCAGTCAAAAGAAAGGGCGATCAATTTTCCAGATTAGAACGAACATATTTTCCACTCGGAAAATTGTTCTAACTGCACCACCTACCAACTTCACCCACGAATCGTTTTCCAATGCGCTCCACTTCCGCCAACTATTTTTAGACCGAAGTGTTTTCCTCCGAGCGACAAATCTGCACGTAATTCCGAGAACAAAGAACAGAAATAATTGGCTGAGATTCGTTTCCAGGAGCGGACGCACGAATTTCGCGAATTCCTTTTTACACATTTTCTTCGCAAACACCACACAGAATGCAAAATGAAATGGCTTAAATTAAATTTTCAACCTTTCGTTGCTTGTTTCAGCAAATGGAAGTTGTTAATTTAAAGTTTTCTGCTTAATTACATTTCGTTTATTTAAAGAGCAAGAATTGTTTAATTAAGAGAGAGAGAGGAAAAGATGGAATTTTTGTGTTGTTGCATGAAACATAGTTTCATGGTGTTTGTAATCTGATTGTTCTGTTCAATTACATTTTCTTAATTAAAAAAGGCATGAATTTCTGGAATTGTTTAATTTAGAGAGAGGAAAAGATGGAATTTTTGTGTCGTTGCTTGAAATAGTTTTGTTTGTAATCTGATTGTTCTGTTCAATTACATGTTCTTAATTTAAAACAAAGCATGAAATTGTAGAATTGTTCAATTAAGAGAGGAGAAAAGAATGGAATTTTTGTGTTGTGCATCTCGAAAATCTGGAGAAATACTTTGAGGCGGAAGTCTGTAATCTAATTGTTAAATTGTGGGTCAGGATGACATCAACTGCACTGATTCAGATTTAATGTTTATTCAACATAATTATTATAAATAGTTTCAGAATGTGTATTGTAAAACAACATGTTTTTTTGTTTACAGTGCGATGCAACATGAGCTGAATATATGTGTCACTGTGTCAGCGGTTTAATACGTCCGCACCAGTGGCGGCTCGTCCAAAAGGGCCGTAGCCTGTTTAACATAATAATCATTGCTTTATTAAGCTTTAATTGTATATCTAATTAGACAAATACCTCGCATAGTGCGGATAATGTATTTAAACATATCAATCCGCACATACCTCGCATAGTGCTCCTCCTCACCCGAATACGATTCTCCAAATATTTACACATATCACAGACCAATTCTACGTCAAAACCGCACAAAAAGAGACTTAAGAAAGAGTTATTATATGAGTTAATCTAAAGAACTTCGTAACAATCAAATTGGGAGTGAGACCAAACGTTTGGGAAACAATGATGTAACATGTAGTTTGATTATTTAAAGTAACAAGATTCATTTTCAGACTTATTAATTTCATTTATAAGCAATTATTTGAAATTTGATTAAAGATACGTTTTGGGTAACCGGTATTGTAAAGTGAATTTTTCATTGAATTATTAGTGAAATATCATGTTTATTCAGTTTTAACTACACTTTTAATCCCATAATTACCATAAAAACCTTCCTGGGACTTCGCATTCAAAGAAATACAAAGAATTCCACAAGTGTTCAATTCTTAGACTCAAGAGTAATTTACGTTGATAAGCAATACACATTCCTTTTTTTATGTTTTAAACGTTTGGGAAACAATGATGGAACATGTAGTTTGATTATTTAAAGCAACAAGATGCATTTTAACATTTATTCATTTCATTTATAAGCAATTATTTGAAGTTTAATGAAATTTACGTTTTGGGTAACCGGTATTCTAAAGTACATTATTCATTGAATTATTAGTGAAATATCATGTTTATTCTGTTTTAACTACACCTTTAATCCTGTAATTACCATAAAAACCTTCCTGGGACTTCACATTGAAAGAACTACAAAGAATTCCACAAGTGTTCAATTCCTAGACTCAAGAGTAAATTACGTTTATGAGCAATACACATTCCTTTTTTATGTTTTATTGCTGCAAGTTTCGAAGCAAAGCTAATAAATTATAACAACAATAATTACAAAAAAAACTTAAATCTATTAAAAAATAATCCATTTCTAGAAAGGACTATTGACCAAAGGTCTTTCTGTCCTAGTTATACAATAAAATCAAATCATTATGATTAATATACCAAATGTTTATGTTTATTTACCAGATTTGAAAACTTTCAAGTAAATTTATAAGAGAATCAAGCAATCTTCAAATTAACAAGCTGTCAAAACTTTCCTGTAAACTTCTCCAAACAACGATTGAAGTAAATTTTTATGAATAAATGAAATGTTCGACCAATTCTAATGCTACTACGACTTTCGTCCGTAATTGAGTTTCAGATACGAATCGCTCGGTCATTATATACGGTTGAAATGTGCAATTTATTGCAAACAATCATTCGACAGATACACAACGGACCATAAAGGAAATCTATGGCTTCGCAGAAATAAAACCGTGGCCATAAAAAAAAGAGTAAATAAATAATTTTATCGTCCATTGTTCGGAGGCGAATAATTGCATAACGAAATCTCCGATCGAATCCTTCATCTCTTTTTCGCAGTTGCGTTGTCAACGTCCGTTTCCTCGTTTAATTAATCGAGCGGAAAATTAAGCGAAAAGCTTAATGAAACCGGGACGGACTCGTCTGACCCAAATATCAAATGAATTCAAAGGATTATCGATTATCCATTAAAGAAGGCTTCGCTGTCATCTCCTCTTTTGTTTTGCTTGGTGCGATTTGCATTTATATACGTTAAAACGATCATTAAGTGGATTCCAGTTTGTTTTTTGTTATTTTTGAATTGGACTTCATGATTCAGGAGATGGATCGAATTTATTTAATTAAACTTATTTTCCTTGCCTTTCCGTAAGTCGGCTGAGTAATGAAGTTTTATACCGGAAAGCCATATAACCAACCGCAAGAACAAAGTTTAAATTAAGTTTAGGACAAGCTGTTACATGAAAAGTTCGGAAGTATCCAAAGAAAACAATCTGTTAAAACACGAAGTTATGTCAAAAATCGAATTTTATTACTTATTTCAACATCTTTATTGTGCAACCTAAATCTTTCTGCCCTACTACAACATTTTGTGGGTAAAATTATTAAATTTGATACCATAATTACTAAGTTTTAGAAACCAAAAACTTAACATTTTGAAACCAAATTTTACACTACTTTCTTAGTTAAACAAAAAAAAAACTACGATTGTCGCAAATATCAAAGTAGACCATTCATAAATTCTATACTTTTCGTTTCAAATTGTATTATATCCTATATGGTTTTCGAGCAATTTTGAAGTAACATTTTTACTTTTAAATATTTGTTTACAATAAAACTGCAAGTAAATCTTATAAATAATTTTTTAATTAACATCAAGTTTTTATATGATTCGTTCATTATAATTAAGATTTTAGTTATTAATCGTATTTAAGGGTACTAATTTTTGAAATCAAATTATACACCATAGTTTCACACGTTATTTTAAAAATTCTATTATTATTACAACACTTATGGTTTGTTTATGAGTACACCCATACCTCGCTGCACGGCCGCTCTTTATACGGCTTTTCGCTATAACGGCTCTCTTCAATTTAGACACTTTTTCGATTTACGGCCTAACATGTTTGATATATCTAGATGTTGCCAATCTTGCGCAAACGCAATAATTGATTCGTTATACGGCTTTTCGCTTTGCGGCCAAGTTTCGAGGATCGTAAAGCGAGGCATGGGTGTAATTGAATTAAAGGACACTGGATGTTTACATCGAAAAGCCCTTTGGTCCAATAGAGATACTTAATAATAATAATCTATGTACTCTTAGTAAATGGAAATGATTGTTTCACTTGATTTTGATGTATACATGTTATTGTAGATAATGATGATTATTGTAATTGCAAATTACACGCTATTATACTTGTCTGTAATCGAAAGGTCGACGTATACGTACATTGGGACTGATGATTCGGATCAAGTCAACTTTAGTGAACTGTACATAAATGAGTTTTACAATCGACTGACGGAACGCAAAAACAACGAGCGTATGTCAATTTTTATTGCAACGATATGTCAGAATTGCATATCACAAGTAATGTCCGCACATCCAAGGCCATGACGTCTCTGTGACGTGCCGTAAATGGTTTATGGTTAAACGCAGCTAGGGAAATCCGATGCGATGAAAAGTCGAAAACAGTCCTTCGATTCGAAATCGTTACATTTTCCGAGCCACGAACGAATTCGCTGCATCGCACACATCAGAAGCGCCTCTCGTTAAGTAAACTTTAATTGGAAGGAAAATTTCAGCGTCGTGCGGTGGCAGTTAATATGTGCGCAATTATTTGGCGCCAATTCGCATTCGAGACGCGAGATCTCGTGTGTTCGAAAACAATTTGCTTTTGATTGATTCGCCTCTTATGTAAGTCAATTTTCGAGATGCACCGAAGTTACGTTGCAACGTCCCTGAAGCTGGTGGCAAGGATGAAAAGATGAGTTCAATCGAATGATTGTCCACGCACGAGCGTGCTGTTTCCTGCTGTTTATTCTCTCTTCTGCTGCTGCTGCATCCAGGATTGACCTTCAGGGTCAATGTCAATGATGCTTATTTACAAGTTTTTTTTCTGTGTTATTGCTATTAATAAATCCGGTTAAGTGTCTTTTGCGCACGCGGCGTTCAATTTCCACCGATAAATCTGTCCTGGCAAAGTGTCCTGCGACTGTTTATTTATAGAGATTCTGCACTTGGCAAGCGCTTAATTAATATGGAGTTGCGGTAGGCTCGTGTAACAGTCGCAGTTTCGAGAAACTTTGCACGCGTCGCAGGATTCAAACATTTCCCTGCTTATGCGGATTCCGAGAAACCCATGTTTGCAATTTGAAAAAAGAGAGAAAATAAATATTCAGCATGGAAAAATATGTTGGGAATCTGGTCTAGACATCATTGGGGGACGTAATAAACCATGTAATTCGTAATAGTCGGTCACGTGCATTCGAAAACACTCTAGATTTATTCTGTCCTGAAAAGTTGATTTGCTCCTTCTCCTCGTTTTTCAGCTTTGTTTCAGTTCTTGGATGTCGGCCAACTTGATTCATAAACAAACAAAAGGCGTGCTTTCTGATTGAGTTGACTGTTTTAGTAAAAGGAATTCAGATGGAAATCAATTTCCAATTATCGTTTCACTGATTTCATTTCATGAAGCAAACATGAAAAAATAATTCTATTTCCAAACATATTTTTATAATTATAACTTTCATAACCATATTACTCTTAATTATTAATTTTAGAACTTTATATTACAAAATGTTAACTATTTTACATGTTATAAATCATGTAGGATTCGTATTATACTATTAATTCTTATAGGAAAACAGTTTTTACGACTTTTTCTATAATGAGTACGTCCCTATTTCTGGCTAAATTAATGAATAAATGCATTCAATTATGAAAACAACTGTGTTATGCAAATGTAAGTTATGCACGTAAAATTTAAATACTGAATGCATTCATTCGTGTGAACCAAATTCGGCAAAAAAATACACTATATTTCACGAGTGCAAAGGAATGCGAGCAAAAAAGGCATACAATTCTCGGAAATACGCACAATCATTGAGAGAGTTGAATGAAAGCTGACAAATAGACGTAAAAAAGATGTGTAGAGCATTCCAGTTCGAGTCTAGACGTTGCAATAAAACATAATTTATTCGGAATACCTTAGATAAAGAACTGAATATATTTGTAAATAGTTTCGCATATTTTTGTGAATGGATACATTTAAATCTTGCCCCTTTAAATGAATTTAGTATTTTAAACATAGTTTATTATGTAAGTTAAAATGCGTACCTGAAATACATATTTTGACAAGTATTTATATTGTTACAGGACGTTTCAATTGCACTTGAAAACTATTTGAATAGGGCAGAAAGATCTTGGTGAATATAGCCCTTCGACCCAATGGGTTACAATAAGTAAGTTTTTGCAATGATTACGACCCACTTTCTGAACTTAAGTATCAACCTTCACTGACCGGTAAAAACGGTCAGCGGTGGGTTTCGAACCAACACCATTTCGCAGCAGATTTCTTAAAGCAGGGACTTTTAACCACTCGGACAAGAATTGCGCCTATATGTTTAAATAATAATATTTTAGAGCAAAAAGACCTATGGTCACTATAGCTCTTTACAACAATAGCGTTTTATTATTCCTTGCATTAAATACTATTGTATTGAGTTACTTTTTCTTGTAATTGTTGTTAAAACTGATGATATATAAAAATTAATGCTAAATTGTTCATTCATAGATCTGTGTTAATGGATTTCGCCGTCGGCACATTTTCCTTATTAATTGCAATTCGTTCTGACCTAATGGTAGACTAATTGAGTGTAAATCGCAGCATTTTAATAACGATGATTTACGAGCCAATTAAATTAATGAATGCGGTTAGAATTTCTAGCCAGGATTATCGTAACTCGCAGGTTTTAGACACCGATCGATACGTCGAGCATCTCTCCAATTTCCCACCAGATCATATTCAATCCATTAATTATATTACAAAATACGTCTTGTAACTTTTCGTATTCTCTAATCGTAGGTTTATCAAAAGATTTCCAACAACGTAACTTAATCAAATAAACTGTTATTTATTTATATGCTGGTTCCTTGAACCAATTCAAAATAAGAACATGAGTTATTACATCTTATATTTTTCATATTACGAATCCTAGGTTCACCAAAGATTTGCAACTCAATCAAATAAACAGTTATTTATTTATATACTAGTTCCATCAAAACTTGAAACTGTATTACAGTTAAAGAAAACTCATAATAAGTAAGTACAGAATGTGAGTTATTACAAGATACATCTTATATTTCTCATATTCCGAATCCTAGGTTTAACTAAGATTTGCAACTCAATCAAATAAACAGTTATTTATTTATATACTAGTTCCATAAAAACTTTCAAACTGTTTTAAAGTAAAAGAAAACTCATAATAAGTAAATACGGAATACGAGTTATTACAAAATACATCTTATATTTCTCATATTCTGGAATACTAAAGTTTACCAAAGATATGCAACTTAATGAAATAAAATGTTATTTATTTACATACTGGATCCATGTAAACTCAGAATAAGTAAATACAGAACATGAGTTATTCCATCTTATATTTTTTATATTCTGAATCCTAGGTTCACCAAAGATTTGCAACTCAATCAAATAAACAGTTATTTATTTATATACTAGTTCCATCAAAACTTGAAACCGTATTACAGTTAAAGAAAACTCATAATAAGTAAGTACAGAATGTGAGTTATTACAACATACATCTTATATTTTTTATATTCCGAATCCAAGGTTTAACTAAAGATTTGCAACTCAATCAAATACACAGTTATTTATTTATATACTGTATCCATGAAAACTTTCAAACTATTTTAAAGTAAAAGAAAACTCATAATAAGTAAATATAGAATATGAGTTATTACAAAATACATCTTATATTTCTCATATTCTAGTATTTCAGTTTATCAAAACTTTTGCAATAAATGTTCTAAACGTAATATAATCAAGTAAACAATGTTTATATGATGGTTCCCTGAAAAACCAGAACAAGTTAAAACAGAACAGCAAAAAAGAACATAGAAAAAACAGAACAAGGACAAAGCATAGTATAAGAATATATAAGTATGAAGACGAAAAAACACGTTTTAGAGACTTATGGTCAATAATTATAATAGAAATACAATTACAAATGATCAATTATAACAAAATTCTTTCACTGTTCTGTTTTCACTTTTTTTTAATGTTAGTAACCTAATATAGCATGTAATATAAGTAATCTGAAAAAAATAGAATACGTCATAACAAAACAGAAGATGTGCTCAATAATAACAACAGTTGATCATTCTTTAATTGCTTTTTATGTTCTGTTTTACATTGAAGTTATGATTTGGATAGGTTGGATGTAAGATAATAACCATTCCTCGAATCGATATGCATTTCTAATTATACCGGAAAATCACGTAACGTTACGTATTTGTTTACTATCATCCGAAATATTTCAATGCGTAAAAATATGTTGGCCGCACGGCGGTTCACATAGAAGTAGTCGTAATTTCCACCACTTGCCAATGTAAATATTGAGCTGTGTAAAATCCAAAAATATGTAACACGAATTCCATTTCTATTTAAGGTAAAAAGTAAATATTGTATCAGGAATCGATGGAACAGAGCCGCGGATCCGGCACGTTTTATTTGCATGCAATTAATTCGCCGTTCCCGTTTTTTGCGCAAATAATCGATACTGTTGCACGGATTCGTTTGTTTGTTTGTTTGTTTGCACCAATTGCGTGCGATGGAATTGGAATACGGTCGGGACGGGCCCATTTAACGGCACACCGTTGTGGGTGTGCTTTGATTGCAAACAGTTTCGAAGCGTCTCCTCATTTCATTCTTTATTTCGCAATTTGTCTGCCGATGTAGGTGGTATTGAGAGGCGTACGAAAAGGGACGTTTTTGACAGGGGAGTAATTGCCGTTTCCGGGAAGATCAAAGCGCGCAGTTCGCACCTCGCAAAGGTTTCTTCGAAACGGTCATCGGAGGCCATAAACAACAATACGTTGAGTACTAATCGCGATTTACGACCATGTAAATCATCGGCTCGAGTTTCTTGCACTCTTCGGGGATTTCGTTCACATCATCTTGTGTTCCGTGATTTTAACATTCCATTAGCGTCGACTGTCTCCGCGCTAATTTTCATTAGTCGAGACGCGGCTCAATTAATTTAGTGGAAAGCTGCATGCAAAGCAGACCTATTCGTTCTCACCTAGATCGAGAACACTGTCACTCTTCATTACCATACCTGTACTTGCTCTTTATTTTGCGTATTTCTATTCGTTATGATCATTACCATGAATTAGCTGTGTTAACTTATTATACAACTTGTAACATAAATTCATTTACAACCAGGTTATATTTACATACAAGTTAGACCTATCGAAGAACAGAGTTTGATTTTTTTTTTGTACTTTCTTAAATATCATACAATAATATTAATTTCGGAGCTTTGGTCAATAGCCTTTTGCAGCAATATGTTTATTTTTGTAATTCTATTTAAATTAATTGTTATTATTATTAATTAAGGTGGAAAGTCCAAATAAAAATAAACAAATTTAATCATACAATAATACACTATAAACTGTCAAAAACTGGCTTAAATATGATAATAATCCGGATAGAAAAATCTTAGGTCCTTTGCAGCAATTGCAATGTATTTTATGTTTCTTTTATTTCTATTTCTTTATTACTATTGTATTCAATTCATATTTTTGTAGTTGTTGTTGCAAACCCAGTCATTACATATAATGTTTACAATGCGACGAGAAACTTGCCGACTTGTGGTATAGCAGATGTTGCTAAATACCTAGGCATGTATCTGATGATGATGCTAAATACCTAGGTAGAAGCCTCACGTCAAAAAAAAAACATACAGCAAAAAAGAGGATACAGCTTGAACTGAAGGTAAAAGGGTTGCTGTTAGAATTGTAATAGAAGCTTGCTTGCTGCAACCAACAATACATGTCACTTAAGTCATTCTGTAATGAAACAGTATTGATATAGTAGTCTTTGCATGTATATCGGATTAAGCATTCCACACACAAGTTGTTTTTCTTCAATCGACGCAAACCACCTATCATAACAACAGTTGCATTGACTGAAAGGCAGATACTCGCCCACCTCTATTGATAATAAACTGCTCTTGTATAAGACCATTTAAGGCCCATATGGCATACAACTTTGGAACTCTGCCTCCAATACAAACATATAGCAAAAAAGAGGATACAGCTTGAACTTAAGGTAAAGGGGTTGCTGTTAGAATTGTAATAGAAGCTTGCTTGCTGCAACCAACAACACATGTCACTTAAGTCATTCTGTAATGCAAAAGTATAGAGATAGTAGTCTTTAGATGTATATCGAGTTAATTATAAGCATTCCACACACAAGTTGTTCTTTCTTCAATCAACGCAAACCACCTATCATAACAACAGTTGCATTGACTGAAAGGCAGATACTCGCCCACCTCTATTGATATTAAACTGCTCTTGTATAAGACCATTTAAGCCCATATGGCATACAACTTTGGGGCTCTGCCTCCAATACAAGCATTGACGTGATACAGAAGTTTCAATCGAAGCAATTACCAATACCCCTTAGTTCTTCACAAACAATAACATACACTACACTACACGAACATCAGATTTGTAAAGGATGAGACAGTTAAACTCAACACTAAATACCAAAATCGGCTGAAGGACTATCCAAACCCACTCGTTTAGTTCAGTAACACATGCAGAATTACAACGATGGAGACTGAAGCGTTTTAAACCACAAGATTACCCTAATCTCTTTGGTGTTAATGATATATGACTTATTTGCATATATATATAAGTTTACTTTTTTTAAGTTTACCAATGAAGTTTGGTAGCTGTATCAATCTCCAATAATCAAGAATTTTTCATTTTCATCACTATCATGACCAGAGCTTATACGTTTTTTTTAATTAATATTGTAGGTGGCTTTATAAAACGAAAAAACTTTTAAAGCACAACAACAACATTTTAATTAAATTTAATATTTAGGTCAAAAAACGTACAGAAGTAAAAAGCAAACAAATAAAACTCATTTTACACTCTTTTTTTTCTGTACACGATTAAATAATGTAATCTAAAGAAAAGGTAATTAAGATTGTGTTAATCAAATATTCTTTAATGAGTTTTCGACAATATATACTTCTGCTAAATATTCACAGAAATGCTATTACCAGCAAATTAATTAATTTCTAAGTTTATACAATGCGAGGTGCAGCGGAATGGAAAATGGTAATAAAATTGTTGCACAACATTCGGCGTTGCACAATTACGGAAAGATTAAATGACGTGCACAGAAGCGTATTTAACTTTTCCTCGTTTCGCTCAACAAAAAAAAAATGGTATTGCACAATAATTATGAAGACAAAGAGATTGAGAACGTTGCAAGGAAAAGGTTATTTGAGTAAAGTCAATTGTGAAATTACTTTTAATAATACAAACAAAAATATTGTTAATTTATTGGTTTTTCTTGATTATCTTGTATCTACATCGTTGATTTAAGCATTAATCAACGTTTGTTTTCCGTCTCTTAAATAGTTAAACAACGTTTTCATCCGAATTGGAGGCAATCGTTACGAATTTAACAATACTATTTGTTAATCAAAGTTCCAATAATTGGTAACATTATTTCCAAATTTTGTCACGGATTTGTAATGTATACTATGAAACTATCCTGTTTTTAGTTTTCTTGTTAATTTGTTGTAATTAAATATGTAAATTGGTGATAGTTGTTAAGAATTTGACAAAATTTGGAAAAAAATAACAAGAATTTTGTCATGGATTAGTAATTTATACTTTATAACCATCCTGTTTTTTTAGATTCCATTTTAATTTGTAGTAGTTAAATATGTGAATTGGTGATAGTTGTTAAGAATTTGATAACAAAATTTGACAAAAATAAGAATTTTGCTATGTTTTCTTTGTAATTTGTTGTTGTTAAACATGTAAATTGGTGATAGTTGTAAAGAGTTTAACAATATGGTGATAGTTGTTAAGAATTTGGCAACAAAATTTGACAAAAAAAAAACAAGAAAATTAAGAAAATAATTGCAATGTTAATTCATCAATTATACTATAAAAATATACGGTTTTCCTTCTTCTAGTGCATTCATAGTGGTTTAAAATGTTTAATTAGCAACTCTTGCTTCCAAGTGGTTAAGAGTCCCTGTATCACAAAAAAAAGCTGCTGGTTCAAATTACAGGTCAGAAATTATAGTAGTGAGCTTATAAGGACCGAAAAGGT
The DNA here is from genome assembly GCA_018845635.1 of Nicrophorus orbicollis. Taxonomy (NCBI): domain Eukaryota; kingdom Metazoa; phylum Arthropoda; class Insecta; order Coleoptera; family Silphidae; genus Nicrophorus; species Nicrophorus orbicollis. Next base: position 164,814 of record JAFMTC010000297.1, read on the forward strand.
GACAAAAATAGGGCCCTAACTTTAATTTTAAAAAAAGGTTTCAAAAACAACTTATTACAAATATAGAATTGTATGGGAAAGCGTTGCAACAACATCCATTTATATATATATTTCTCCAATTAATTTCATATTCTATAAAATCGTGATTTCAATTAATATTTGTGCTCTAATTTTAAATAATAATTCCCCAAATCTATTCGATTTCTGATCATAATGTCAACTGTTCCCATATCAATTCATACAAATGAGTAATTGATATTTTGGACAGGTCGAAATCCGGCGAATTGCTATTCATTTATGGAAAATTATGAAAACGATTATTGGCGTTTTCGCAGTTTCCCAACGTTTTGCAGCGCGCACGTAATGGACACACACACACACGTAATTATTACCGATGAGGAGACTTGGTGTCAAAAGCACTGCGCCATTCTCATATTTCACACGTGCCTAAATTATATATAAATATGCATGCAATATGTAAATATTTGAACGTAAACGGACAAGTTTATGAGCGAACACGATGCTACACTTTCAAGCAAATTACTTTATGTTCAAGTTGAAGTGTATACTATCAATATTCTATTTTAATTTCCATCGATTGAATCAACTTTAACAAGTTATAAAGTGTAATTATTTCAAAAATACTCTTATTGAGAACATCACAGTTTTAGCTTAATTTTTCATATTAATATTTGCTTTTACATATTGAAATATGTAATTGTCGTTCGTGGTTATTGTGTAATCAAAGAAAAGGCGAAGACACTTCATTTTGAGCTTCTTTTTATTGAAAAAACTTTATCAAATCATAAACAAATAAAAGTGTAAATCACAATTTACTATTGGAATCATCCTTGTTTTAGCTCTATTTTGCATATTTAAGAATGTAATTATCCTTTGCAATTATTTCATAATCATAGAAAAGGTGAAGACACTTCATTTTAAGCTTCTAATTGAAAAAACTTTATCAAATCATAAACAAATAAAGGTGTAAATCACAATTTACTATTGGAAACATCCTTGTTTTAGCTTCATTTTGCATGTTTAAGAATGTAATTATAATTTGCAGCTATTTTGTAATCATACTAAAGGTGAAGACAATTCATTTTAAGCTTCTATTTATTGAATAAACTTTTTCAAGTCATAAACAAATAAAGGTGTAAATTACAATTTACTATTGGAAACATCCTTGTTTTAGCTTTATTTTGCACATTTAAGAATGTAATTATCATTTGCAGTTATTTCATAATCATAGAAAAGATGAAGACACTTCATTTTAAGATTCTATTTATTGAATAAACTTTATCAAATCATAAACAAATAAAGGTGTAAATTACAATTTACTATTGGAAACATCCTTGTTTTAGCTTCATTTTGCATATTTAAGAATGTAATTATCCTTTGCAGTTATTTTGTAATCATAGAAAAGATGAACACTCTTCATTTTAAGCTACTATTTATTGAACAAACTTTATCAAGTCATAAACAAATAAAGGTGTAAATCACAATTTAATATAGGAAACATCCTTGTTTCAGCTTCATTTTGCATATTTAAGAATGTAATTATCCTTTGCAGTTATTTTGTAATCATATAAAAGGTGAAGACACTTCATTTTAAGCTTCTATTTATTGAATAAACTTTTTCAAGTCATAAACAAATAAAGGTGTAAAACACAATTTACTATTGAAAGCATCCTTGTTTCAGCTTCATTTTGCATATTTAAGAATGTAATTATCCTTTGCAGTTATTTTGTAATAATAGAAAAGGTGAAGACACTTCATTTTAAGCTTCTAATTGAAAAAACTTTAACAAGTCATAAACAAATAAAGGTGTAAATCACAATTTACTATTGAAAACATCCTTGTTTTAGCTTCATTTTGCACATTTAAGAGTGTAATTATCCTTTGCAGTTATTTTGTAATCAGAGAAAATAATAACAAATTTTATTAATAAATTATCTTTTTAGCAAACACATCACTCAATAAGTTTGTAGGATGACTAAAAAAAACAACAAGTTTTGGGCAATATTCTACTCTATTCATCAAGGAGACTATGCTTTCAATATTAATATACATTCATTCCAATGCTTCTCTAACATTTCTATGTTGATAACTTATATCAATTAGATGGAACGAACTATTATTGGGGAAATAGATTCATTGGAAATCTAATAGTTTAATCTTCAATTAGCATCAATTAATACTAAATAATCTCACGAACTATATAGTTCACACATTGAATATTTATATAATTTCGTGATTAGGATAATTATTATCTAATTATTTTATAAAATTTCAAAAAATTAAATCTTAAAAGTTATATTCTTTAGTTTTTTGCTTTTCAATAGCCAATAAATTTGTTTAAATAAACATTACTAATGAAATTAGAATAATCAGTATGAAATATTTCATTGGATTAACTAAATAACTTGATAAAGCACAGACAAGCAATTATCTTTCATCCAGGAGACACAACAATGTTGTTCATAGTTCTTCTGCAAACCTAATTGTTAGAAGAAAGATCACAGCTCTTATTCACCCAATATTGGGTAACTATTAGTATCAGATATTCTATGAAATAACTAAATATTGATTGTAATGAGATTGGCTGTTTTGTTTGAAGATGCGAAAGGACGTAGGAGCGCAGACACACGATATATTAAATAATGTTGGTAGAAAAGTGCCTTCCATATATACATACACAGTGATGTGAAAGCGTAGAATATGAGATTTGAAACGTGCTCAAAGAGATGAGTGTCAATAGAGAAGGGCCCCAAATCGGATGAACACAGCTGTACAGACGGATACGATTCCCATCGCAAACCAACCGAAAAATTCTTTGTCTTCTTTTCCAAACAGAGAATTAGTATTGTTTTTCATATTACATTATTTTTTCTCATGTCTACTCTCGAGCCTTTTGATCTTATATTAATGATATAAATTATCCAAGCGGAGTTTTTTATTAAATAACCTCATTTTTCTTTCATGTTTTATTACAAAGACGCTGGTAATAAATGAATTATTATAATACGTTTAAAATAAATTAGTTTTTTAAGTGTTATTATTGTAATAAGTGTTAAAGTGTGAAAATATGTAGACTGGATGGAATTTAATCAATATGAGGTTATTGGGAGTTCGAAACGAAGAAATATGAGGGGTTGATGCCCGGTGACCTATTCAAAAGAGCCACTACCGTATAGTAGGGCCGCATCAGCCGTTGCAAAACTGTCTGAGGGTTCGCAGAAATCAATACTAAATCCTGTTTCCTGCTTCCCAAAGCCACAAGTACAAGATAATTGTTATACGAATATCTTCATAAAGCATTATTATTGCAAAATATGTATTTATGAACACTAAATCTTGATTTATTGACATTTTGTGTAACAAACCAATTTGTTAGATTATTGACTTGAAAATTGTAATTTACTTATTACGTTTACTTATATATTCATTTGCTTATTCAGAAAATGTATTAACTCAAACCTTTATTAGTATACAAAACGTAAATATATACATTTTAATGCTTTTTATTGGAAAATTATGTTTAAACGATTAAATAGAAGCTTAAATTCGATTTTGTAATACAAACTTTATTTTGCATTACACTTTGAAAATGTTTCATGTTTCTAAGAAAATAACTTTATACTTAAAAAGGACGAAAAATCCTTAAAGCAGATTTACTTTATTTCAAATGTTAAACATCTTAACATTTATAAAATTTCATGTGAATTTACATAAAAACAACTTCAATGAATTTCCAAGAAATTAACTTAATACTTTCTTTTCGTACATATTTCATATTTGCTTTTTTAACATTTTCTTTACAAACTTTTATTTATTGTTTGAAACATTTTCGATGTTGAAACAAACAAAAAATACAACTTAATGAATCATTGATAACTTTACAAATAAATACATTGTAGATACTAAGTTGATTACAGAATACGCACTTGAAGTACACATTGAGATAAGAAAATATCATAATTTCATTTAGTTTCGTCAAAAAGTGAAACGTTACTGAGAAACTCAAATTAAGGTGTTTTTGGCAATAGCACAAATTGAGAGAAGTCCAAAATGTAAGACAGGATATTATCATTTTTATGTTGACACCTGTCCAAATTTTAGAGCCAAAAATTGTAATAGTTTAATTTTTATTGTTTCCACGTAAAGTTTTGAATTCACTATCTTTGATCTATATTTATTTTGGCTTAGATACCAGATCTTTACGATTATTTCACTCTGTTTGAATTTAACTAAATGAAAATTGTAAATTTTACAATTTGAAATGATAATTGTACCAATTCGTGTGTGTCTTATTTTTTAGTAATTATATAATATTTGTTGCTAAAACTGTTATAAACTCACGTTGCTTCAATCAGTGCGGATTGACTTTAACTGAAATTTCGCAACAAACCAATTATGTGTGGATTAAATATAAATATATTCTAAAAAATATGTATACAAATTATTTTTTTATACAGGTAATAGTTTCGTCTTTTCTTTGTATCTTTTTGTGTGTCTTTAAAGACCTCGTTTAGTCCGGTTTAAATCAGTTGATGGAAAAGGATATTACTGTTAAGAGTTATTAAAGGGATAATTAGTTGTTTTGTAGAATTACTATTACTTTAATAATAGTTTAGTACACTCATACCTTGTTTTACGGCCTAGATACGTTCCACTTGGCCGCAAAGCGAAAAGCCGTATAAGGAATCAATTATTGCGCTTGCGCAAGATTGGCAACATATATCGACATCGAAAAAAGTTTTTTTGCCGTTATAGTGAAACATTTTAGGCCGTAAATCGAAAACGCGCCTTAATTGAAGAAGTGAAGTATGAGTGTATTATATAATTTATCTAGTTAATACACATAAAAGCAGTTTCGTAAAGTTCAATTAATGAAATATTGAAAAATTGTATATTTAACAAAGAATGAGAAAGTCACTTTTAACAGCGATTTTTTGTCGTTGTTGTTGTTGTTGTTTTCAAGAGTAATTAAATTTCGTAAAAAGTAAACTTGATAATTAAGGAGATTAAAAATATGTACTCGGCACTTTCTTCTCTCCGTTAATTGAGCGATAAATAAGAAAAGTTTACTATAAATTACAACCTTCCTGCCCCTGGGGCATCGTGTCGTTCGCTGTCAATAAGTGCGCTTAATTAGGTAATTATTTAATTAAAATTTAACTGGCTTAAGGGAGAGAGTCGTTAAAGCTTCTGAGTGCACAAAGAGAGGCCGACCCGATTGAGCGTTTCAAATCACATCTCATTCGATTATAATAATCGTGATTATTGAGAAGGAGAAATATGGGAGAAAACCGCACAAAGGGAATGTTCAATTTTGCATCTGGCATTCTGCACAGCAATTAAAACCTCGACTTGTGCAATTTTCTGTTTAATTGCGCTTTGTTTTCGTTTGTGGATTTTTTCTTGGCGCAAACGTTGAAAGACTTATCGTGAATTTATTGATGACCCCGTGACCTTAAGCATTGTCGAATATGTACTCCAAAATAAGTAAATTCGGACACTCAAAATTGTTAACATCACTGATTAACTAAGCAATAAATAATTTGATGTTTATTTAAAAAAAGAGCGCGTAAATATTGAGTAGTTATTAGTGAATTGCTAATCGAAAATGTAAATGAAATTATAAATTTGTTGATTATAATCATTATGGGATTACTGCTGTAAACTGATGCAGTAAAATAGGGAAAACTAATTAACTAATTATGGACGTATTAATTACGTTAACGGGGAGAATTTGTGTACATTCCAATATTCAACAACGAAATATTGATTTTCTCCTATACAATAGTACTAAATCATCAGACAATGATACGATAATTAATCAAAAAATGAGATGAAATAAGATGTCCTGTTTTTCATAGTTTCCTAATAATTAAGTCATAATGCAAGTGGTCTTAGTTTTTCTTAAATTCCTAATAATTAAGCTTCAAATAAGAGGTCTTCTATATTCCTAATATCCTAGTAATTAATGAACTAGTAATTAATTTTTCCTAATAATTAAGTATCAATCAAATGATTCTGGTTTCCTAATTTAGTAATAATTAAAAAAATCAAACTTAAGGTCTTGATTTATATAATTTCTTAAAATTTAAGAATCAAAAAAGAGATTCGTTTTATTTTATAATTTCTTGATAATTAAGAATCGCGTTTCTTTCTAATCGATACAAATATTTAAGTTTGAAACAAACTTTTTATATAAATGAAGATTTCAGTAAATTAAAAACAAAATCAATTTGTTTGAATTGATTTTAAGAAATATATAAATTTTTACTGCAAATTATAAAGTATTAGAAATGTGAGTAATAATGAATAACAAGCTGTTATTATTTCAATTATAAACTATTGCATACAGTGTTTTCCCAACTTACAGTAATTATTGCACAAGGTTGTGTACATGTTAAGAGAATAATTAATAGTTCAATTACAGCAAGTTCCTTCGTAGATTGTTACAAAAGTTGATAACTTAATGAAGGAAAAGTTGGAATCCTTCAGGCTCTAAATTGTTAAAAAAATACATTGTCGGACATCGTAACATGAAAAATATACAACAGTATTCAAATTACGTAAATAGTAAAGGAAGATTTTATGAAATCTGAATGTTTTCAGTTGTAATTTCTCTTTGTATCAGGTAATAATAACCTTCTTTCAGGCTCTAAATTGTTTAAAAAAATACATTATCGGACATCGTAACATGAAAAATAAGGACAAATCCCAATCTATGTTGTAAACTTAAGTGAATACTGTACAACAGTACTAAAAATTCGTAAATAGTAAAGGAAGATTTTATGAAATCCAATAATGAAATCAGAATGTTTTCGGTCGTAAACGTCTTTGTATCTTGTTATAGCCTTCTTTCAGCCTCCAAAGTTACTATTCTTTTAAAACTTCCAACAGTTTCTTTTGAAAATGTAATTTCTCATAAAATGTTCATTTCCATTTATAAAGCAAACTGTAAACGTGATAGAAGAGATTGATGAAACTATTTTGTCTACGTTTTTAAATTTATGAATTTGAATTTTAAACCAATACGACACAATAAAATTTGATCGTATATGAAAATATTTTCGTGAATACGCAAAAGAAAATCTCATAATATAAATTTAATGAATTCATGTTGAGCCAAATGAAATTACGTGCAGAGAAAATTGAAATGGAAAGGAGAACCGTGTTTTTTGATATATATTATGATTTTTCTTATAATAATAATTGAAAAATAATTTTTTTTAAAGGAAATTAAGTTTGTTTAGTTTAAGTTGGGGATAAAGAAAAAGTATTTGTTTTGTAATAATAACAAAAATCATATAATATTTACATTTGTTACTATGATAATTGTTTATGAATGAAACAAATGTTATATGAGTGAGAAGTGTTTTCTTAAAGTGATATTATAAAAAGTATATTGTATTAAATTAATAATTAACAACTAAATCTAGTAATATTTTCATGGTTATCTAATAAATACGTTAATTGCAATTGTTAAAGTAATATTAATTACTTTGTTGCACTATCAGTGGTATAAGGAATAGTAAAAGTTGTTTTTAAAATAGTTAACTGAACGAATGAAGCGTGAATCAATTTTAGAATGAGTAAACAATTAGTGAGGTTGCACAACGTTTCAATAATAAACAAATAGTTAACAAAAAAACGCAGGAATATTACGTTTTGGGTAAACAAAATGCAAATGATGCGAGGCCGCCTAGTGCCAAACGCGGTTGGATAACAGGAATATTGTTAGGAGAGAAATGCAGGGTTTACAGTTAAGAGCAATGCAAATGCGTTCGCAAAGTTGAACCAACCTTAGATGTCTTTTGCGAAACAATTCGTGGCAGTTGCACGTGCCGATCCACGTGAGCGCAGATGCCGACGGCCTGGGGGGGCCAAGATGAGGGGGTCGTCCTGCCCTGTCCTGTCCTTTGTATTCCACACACGATCGGAACACAGCAACAACAACAAAGAAATCCGGAGGAGCGAAGAGGACGATCCTCAGGATCAGATGAATGGATTGATGGATGGATGATGAGGAGAGAAGACGCGTATTATTGTCGAGCTGCAAACAGCTGATTGCGTTCGCGGACGAGAATGATTTTCCTGCTGGCGAGTTGCATTGGCATAGCTCTCGCCGCCCGCTCTCTGCTGGGGTTTGCGTAGTCGTCGCCTCTTGCCGTTTCGCAGCAGTTCGCAGCGGCCAACTAGCAATTTGTTGATCCTGCGAAGCGCGCCGTCGTCTCCGCAGAAATTGCTTGGGTCTACAACCGACGCGTTCGCTGCATTTATCCCTCTACGACTCCTGCAAACAATCTCTCCTCCGCAGCCGCCGCTTCCCACCTACTCTTTCCGCACAAACACATGCAAAATGAAAAGCAAAAAAAAAGAAGAAGAACTGTGCATACCGGTATTCCGATCCTGCGGAGCTGATTTCGAGCACGTTATACCCAAACAGGACATTACTAAAATATCTATCGCATTCCTTACTTCATCTACTCGTAGCTTAAACAAAATTACTCTTTTGAATGAGTAATCAATACTTTTACTAATTGAAACCTTAATACTACACATTTATAATGAATAACTTAAAAATTTTGAGCAAGTTATACCCAAACAGGACATTACTAAAATATCTATTACATTCCTTACTTCATCTACTAGTAGCTTAAACAAAATTACTCTTATGAATAAGTAATCAATACTTTTACTAATTGAAGCCTTAATACTACACATTTATAATGAATAACTTCAAAAATTCGTGCTAAAATATCTATTACATTCCTTATTTCATTGAATTATAACTTAAACAAAATTACTCTTATTAATGAGTTCATCTACTTGTAGCTTGATCAAAATTACTCTTTTCGATGGGTAATCAATACCATTTGTAATCTAAGCCTGCAGACTACACATTTATATAGAATAATTTCAAGTGTTCGAACATCTTATACCCAAACACGATATTATTATAATATATATCACATTCCTTACTTCATTTAGTCGTAGCATAAACAAAATTACTCTTTTGAATGAGTAATCAATACTTGTACTAATTGAAGCCTTAATACTACACATTTATAATGAATAACTTAAAAATTCGAGCTAAAATATCTATAACATTGCTTACTTTATCTAATCATAACTTTACACAAAAAATACTCTTATTAATGAGTTCATCTACTTGTAGCTTGATCAAAATTACTCTTTTCGATGGGTAATCAATACCATTTGTAATCTAAGCCTGCAGACTACACATTTATATAGAATAATTTCAAGTGTTCGAACATCTTATACCCAAACACGATATTATTATAATATCTATTACATTCCTTACTTCATCTATTCGTAGCTTAAACAAAATTACTCTTTTGAATGAGTAATCAATACTTTTACTAATTGAAGCCTTAATACTACACATTTATAATAAATAACTTAAAAATTTTGAGCATGTTATACCCAAACAGGACATTACTAAAATATCTATTACATTCCTTATTTCATCTACTCATAGCTTAAACAAAATTACTCTTTTGAATGAGTAATCAATACCTTTTGTAATCTATGCCTTAATACTACACATTTGTATTG
>JAFMTC010000297.1:181895-265042 GCA_018845635.1 Nicrophorus orbicollis
ATAGTTGGGGAATGTAACGCATATGCATTTATTGCTATGTCTTGAGCCGTTTGGCTGTAATTCGCTGTCAAAGTTGGAGAAATGAAAAATTAGCATGCGAAAAAGCAACGTCTTCACATTTTAGCGATTTTCTCGAAGACTATTATAGATAGTCTTCTGCACGAGAACGGAGATCAAAAGTTCGCTTTCCTTTGATGCGTTACATAACGGAATTGTCTTGTTTGCAATGGAAGAAAGAAAGCACGTTACGTATTATTAGTTTCTGGAGTTTGCAACTGAAGAACGGTCGGTCTCTATTTAACCCTAATTCACCACGTTCCGCGCTAATAAGATTACTCTCGTCGAGGAGTTTGCCCCAAAATTCCAATTCCACCGGAAGGAAAAACGAAATGAGTAAAGTAAAAGAGAGAAACAACTTTTTCTTTCATTTCCCATCAGATGTTTTTAATTGCTTCTCCGGGGTGACGAATTACGATCGTTAACAGCTAATTCTTGGTCTTTCCAAACGTTTGCTACATTTAATACTCTGCATTTTCTTCAATTCTGAACCTGGGAGCAACTTTATATATGTTCTGATGTTCAGTTTTTATTAATAATAAGGAATAAATATATTATTTAACTATGTTTTAGTGGTTCTAAATTTGATGTTTTTATCAAACTCTCGAAAAGGCTTCACGTTTTAGAGTGTTACTTCACAACTGATAATGATAATTTTATGCAAAACTACTCTAATTCAAGTCAAATATTAAGGCTTCGATGTGCAAGTACTTTTAGATCTATAAATATCACAGTTTTCCTGTATTTTACTCTCTGTGATGAAGATACTGCTTCTCCACGTTTTGGTGTATTACTCAATAACCGATTATGTTAAGTTTATGTATGAATACTCTAATTAAAGTAAAATATTCAGGCTTCTATAAGCAAGTACTACTAGATCTGTAACTAGCATAGTTTTCCTATTATTTTCTTGTAATTTTCTTTCATTTTAAAAAAGCAGTGTCTACACGTTTTGGTTTATTACTCAAAAACCGATCATGATAATTTCATGTATGAATACTCTAATTAAAGTAGAATATTCAGGTTTCCACATAAAAGTACATTTAGATCTGTAATTAGCACAGTTTTCCTATAATTTTCTCTTCATTTTCTTTCAATCTCAAAAATCACTAACCCTTCGTAATGGTTTATTGCTCAAAAACCAATCATGTGATTTTCATGTAGGAATACTCAAATTAATGTAAAATATTCAAGCTTCTATAAGCAATTACTACTAGATCTCTAACTAGCATAGTTTTCCTATTATTTTCTTGTAATTTTCTTTCACTTGAAAAAAGCAGTATCAACACGTTTTGGTAAATTACTCAAGAACCGATTATGATAATTTCATGTATGAATACTCTAATTAAAGTAAAATATTCAGGTTTCCATATACAAGTACATTTAGATCTGTAATTAGCGCAGTTTTTCTATAAATTTATCTTAATTTTCTTTCACTTTCAAAAATCACTAATCCTTCGTAATGGTTTATTACTCAAAAACCAATCATGTTAATTGCATGTAGAAATACTCAAATTAATGTAAAATATTTAGGCTTCTATAAGTAAGTACTACTAGATCTCTAACTAGCATAGTTTTCCTATTATTTTCTTGTAATTTTCTTTCACTTTAAAAAAGCAGTGTATACACGTTTTGGTGAATTACTCAAAAACCGATCATGATAATTTCATGTATGAATACTCTAATTAAAGCAGAATATTCAGATTTCCATATACAAGTACATGTAGATCTGTAATTAACACAGTTTTCCTATAATTTTCTTTTCATTTTCTTTCAATCTCAAAAATCACTAACCCTTCGTAATGGTTTTTTACTCAAAAACCAATCATGTTATTTTCATGTAGGAATATTCAAATTAATGTACAAGATTCAGGCTTCTATAACAATTACTACTAGATCTCTAACTAGCATAGTTTTCCTATTATTTTCTTGTAATTTTCTTTCACTTTAAAAAAGCAGCGTCTACACGTTTTGGTGAATTACTCAAAAACCGATCACGTTCAAATCATGGATGAATATTGAAATTAAAGTAAAATATTCAAGCTTCTATATCCAAATACTTCTAGATCTGCAACTAAAAGTAATGTAATTTGATCTCAATTTTAAGTTATTTACGAGTTTTGACAGATTTATCAAAAGAAAATGGTAAAGTTTCAACTATTTGTATAATAATTATGATAGTTATTTCATTTAGTATCAACTATATTATAAACTACTAAATAACGTTTTTTTTGTGTGTAAAAAGTAAAAATTAAGTTCATAAAGTAATAACCACCAAAAAATACTTTTATGACAATTTATCTGTTTACCCATATATTTGCAGAATGAGAACAACCTTCGAGCGGGAAAATAAATTACTTTTAAAGTTTAAAAATCGTATCGAACAAGCAATAATTTACATATTTTTTACACTTCATTAGTGAATGTGGTATTTCGTAAATTGGAACGGACTCAAAATGTATTAAGAAAATTTGAGAAGAAAGATCTATGGTTTTTTGTGAGTAGTCAAATAATAATAAAATGGTTATAATTCACCGATTTGTTAAGAATAAAAAGAATTCTATTCCATTAATAATTACAATTATATCTTTATATTTACTGAATGAATAGTTAATAACATTTCAGCTTGTTATCGAACGAAAATGTTTGATTTATAATTAACAACTGAGATTACTAATGGATGAAATGAATTAATTGTAGTATGCAAACGTGATTAATCATTATTACCATTATCACAATTTCTCTTCATATTTGCAGAATTGGGAGCAACCAAAATGAGTTACCTTGAAAAGTTTCAAAACCAAAACAAATGGAAGAAACTCTGCGCCGAATGCCTAGGTAATCCCAAATAATTGGACACACATTTGTAGCCGTGTAACGCGCGCACCCTTTTTCTTCCTTCTACTTTACTTTTTCGATGTCTGTGCAGGTACAAGGATGTCGGACGTATTTCTGCGAAGCAATTCCGTGGAGCACATCCAATCAGCGGATTTGATAACTGAACTGCTGAACGCGAACTTCGACAGGCTCGGTTCGCCGTGAAATAAAATTACTGATTGGATTGACCGATCGAGTTACGCCACATACCCGCCGAGGTCCGAGGTTCATTTTGGAGAGCGGCTTTTTTTGGACGCGTGTCTAATGTTTACTACTGCTCTGCTCTGCTCTCTTCTCTTCTGTTTTTCTTTCGCTTTCCTTTTCCTCCTGCCGTTGCACCACCGGCCGCTCCAATATACTGACTCCATCCTAATTTGATTCACCGGAACTGGTCCATTGCGAACCAAACCGCAGCACCTTTCTCGTTATTTGGAACATTAACCTTGAGAACAACAAACTGCAAAAAAAAATAAAATAAGAATCTACGGATAGTAGAAAGAAGTCATGGGACCTGGGGAAGGTAAACACATTCGTTGAGTCGAGAAACACCAGAATCACATGCTTACTGATTCACAATAACATCTATTAAAATATCACTTGTTTACATGAAGATCAAGAAAAGCAATTTATTAACATTGTCATCTCTTACATTTCTGAATATAACAGCTCAATTCCATCTATTTTTTAAAGAAAATAGGGTGAGAAAAATATATTTTAGAACGATACAAAAACTATGACATTTTGTCAAAGATGACTAATGAGATGAACAAGATGAACAGCAACATTCAGCATGTTCCTGGCTTTTCTTGATCTACAGAAGAGCTGAAAATTTTCGTTTGCAGATGTACGCAGAAGGAAACAGCACTAATGTTCTAAATGAAAGCGTGAAAACTTTAGGATACTAATGACAAATAGCATTTTTTTCCAGAAATATAACACACTCTGAAGAGTCATTTCGCAGCTCTACTAATTAATCTTATGTCGGTAACATCGAAAGATACATGAAATGGGTTTCGTACTAATGTAATTTTTCTTCAGAGAACACCAGGAAATAACGTTACATTCAACGACTTTAAGGTGGTTATTAATTTCCTCTCCTAGATCATCCACAATAAGCTACTCTTTGGATCAAAGTCTCAGCATTAAAGTGTTTTCCTTTTATTTCTAATAACTGTATTATTTCGTTCTTCATTTCAAAAACTCCGCCAACAACATTTGCTTTTGACAACCAACGAAGAGCTGTGTAAAAAATTAAGATATTTGTGATCAAAATTCATGATTTTGCAAAGTTCTTTGACCAAATCAGTATTGAGATCTCCAGATGTTATATAATTGACAATTTGAAGAGTCGAGCACTTCTTACAAAGGCTTTGGAAAAGAGTCTTGGTGCAAGGACTAATTAGTGTAGCTCTTTAACTTTTGCTTAAAGACTTTTGGCTTTGATTATGGTTGATTCTCTGTGTACCAACACATTCAATACATGTTTTTCCATTACTTTCAAATAATGAATCATCCATCTTCTTAAAGTCTTCATTTCTTGTAGATCTTTCTCCTTTATATCCACCAACAAATCATATCTTACGAAAACGAGTAATTGGTACAATTTAACAGTCAGTATTTTACATTTTTTTACCAAAAGTGTAAATAATAGAGGACAATATTTTTACCAGTGTATTAGACAACAATAATCAGATAACCCAGTAAATAAGTTCAAATAATTAAAGTATATACTAGAAAATTACGCAACATTAAACAACAAAATATTGATTCAGCTATAACAATTTGATAAACTATAACAAATAGATCAATACGTGAGACTGTTATCGCTTGAACATTACAAAACTGATATTATTGTGGGATTTGGGAAGGTAAACATTGCCAATATCACATCGTAGAAGTTGTGTGTTTATAATGAAAAATATTTATTGCAAAGTTAAAATGGTAACAAAAATATTACATGTAGAAAAGGAGAAAAAATGTATATTAAACTCTAGACATCCTAAACAGAGATATTATAATAAGACAACATTCAGTAGATTTGTTTTCAATCACAATCACACGAAAAGTAACAACAGTAAGAGCGTTTTATTTTTAAATATTTTTTTTCCGTATTAAGACACTGAATTATATTTATGTATATATACTTTTAAAGAGTGTAAAGACATCCAGATATATTCGAAAATTGTATTATTATCAGATTTACTTTTTTTTATATAATATTATATTTTTTGTCGTTTACGTGCAACTATATAGAAAGGAAAATTCAAGTGAATTATACGATTCTCTAAGATTATTGCTTTTCGTTAAATTATTGTTACAATATTTAAAGCTACGTCCCAACAATATATACTTTTGAATAATTCAAAAATCACAACATCCATTTCTATTCGAATAAAAAGATCGGAATCTAGACGAACCATGGACCATAGTTTCACAATTTACTTGTATGTTTCTTTAGCCTTTTTTCATTTACTTCTTCGATACTAAATATATTATTTGTCACTTATGTATCCACTACGTGATTAAGTAGATATGAATAAAATTCTGATTAAAAACTATCAAGCAAATTCTCATAAAACGTTCACAAGTCTAGTTAGTTACTCAAGCCGAATCCATTACTGACATTTTTCGTGATTATAAGGCTGGCTATTCGCATTTCTATCGACATTTACTTTTTATTTTATTCAAGTCACGTTTCGACTGCAGTTGAAGTAATCATATTTTACTTTCATCTTAACTTTTCTGTGTAAAATCTGCCGCTTAAATACGTCTAACAAATTGTTCATTGTATGTACTTACATAATTGGTTTGCTCGCTATCAAAAAACTTGCTTGGCATTTTCAAATAATACAATTATAAAAAATATATTATCATTATTATCGTGAGGGTTTTGTTTTGTTTTTCATTTACTTTAGTCAAGCTTACTTTGCTTTGTTTTCAAGTCCAAAAAATTTGGTTAAGTAGTTTTTGGAAAGGTAATCTCTCTCTTATTATTAAAATTATTAATTCTTTCTTTGTCGCTTTGGTTGCTATAGTAAGTAGTAGTAGTAGGAAAAAGTTTCATAAATAATTACGTAACATTTAGTAAATAGTATAAATCTATCAATTGCGTGCTCGAGTCCTGATCGATTTCGTTAAGTAACTTTTTGCAACGGTGCGAGTCGAGTCGAGCACGCAATTCATCACAATATTAAGAATTACATAACTAGTATACAGGAATATATATGTGTGTGTTCGAATGTAAATACTTGTATAACAGAAAACACAACCAAGTATTTGGAGATATGAATATGAAATATACTTTGAGCTACCATCACTATAAACCGACCGATTTTAGGTATGAGGTGCAAAAACAACGCAAATACGCATAGTAATAGATGTGTGAGAGCAGTCTATCGAGGTATTAAAAAGGGGTTCTGTAGAACGAGAAGTAGAAAATTTGGAAAAAATAAATAATAGAAATAAAACTAAAACTTTGTTTAATTTCCAGAAACAAAAATAGATTACAAAATAATATATTTTTTTTTTTAATAAAGAAACAAATTTATAAAAAGTAACATAAAAAAAAAGAAATAAGTATGTACAATAAAGAAAAATGCTTAATAAACTTTCTGGAAAATTCAACCCTGTCTGAAAACTGGATACTGAATCCAGTAATAGGAAAAGTAGTAGAAATAATAAGAAAAGTAAAAATAAGGTTGGATCCTCGTTAGCTATGGGCGTTTCGGATAGAAGTTGGGTTGCGGGAAGGTGGGGCGGTTGGCTTGTTGGACGTTCGGGTACATTTGCGCCATGCGGGGATCGAAGAAGGGCATGTTGGCAGGAACGTAGCCGGTGTTGGCGGATACTGGAGGTCGTGGAAGACCCATATCGGGCGGATGGTAAACCATCCCCGGCTGGGACTGACCCTTGGCCTGAGGGCCCACGATGGGTGGCGGAGGCATCGAGAACATTGCGTTTGGGACGTTCGGCAGTGGCGGATAGACGTTGGGGGCGAAGTTAGCGGGAGGCACGAAGGGAGGCACACCCTGCGGCCTGAAGGGCTGCATGTAAGGTGGCATTGCGTAAGGAAAGACGCAGGACTGATTCGAGGCGTTAGCGTGCGAGAACCCAACGTTAGGCCAGTAACCGGTCGGTTGGTATTGTTGCTGAGGCCGTTTGTAATTACTGTTCGACGTCTTTTTCTTACTCATCGGCTCGGTATTGTCCCGGATCTTATGCAACCTCGAATCTATAATATTTTTCACATTCATATCTTTCTCGAAATTCTTATACCTCTCTAAACTATTACGTTTTCGATTTTCAGCCCTGTACGAGTTCTTTCTACTAGACTCGGCCTCGTCATCGGAATAGTCCACGAACTCGTGGGGCACCTCCAAGTCGTTCGACCAAGAAGCGTCGCTACCCTTCGCCCTAAAAAACAGAAGCAACACGAACACGATGAGCATCTCGAACAACTACCTCACTTGGAGATAAGCACGAGAAACTTACGCAAATGTTTGAGCGAGATTTATGAAAGAAAATTTTGATACCACAGCTGAATTTTAACTAACTTTTTTTCTACCTACACAAAAATCGCTACATTACTAAAAACATAATCAAGCTTCGGCAACTACTATTAGATTATAAGTTTCAGTGATTCTAAATGAATTCAAAGGTGTACTTACTGCATGAGTTGCTGAACAAACACGTATTGCGTATGCTCAGATTTCGGGGCTGAGAATACTGGCAGTCCTTTTGTTATATTTAAGGATGTGATCTCTTCCACTGAGTTAAATCTTATAGCGTACATTGGAGACGTTACTGCCCCAATTACGTCGAAAATGTATCCCAGGGGTTGCTTTCCATTTTTGAGAAACAATAATGTGTCAATATCGTATGCTGGCATATTCGGGATTGAGTCAACCATAACTACAACAAAATAATCACAATATTTTACACCATTCTATATGTGCACATATCTTTCATTTGTATATCATATAGGACAGGACGAAAATCAGTTGCCCATTTTATTGGGATACACTGATTTCCTAACAAAGTACTTATAATTAGAACTGCATAAGGAAGTAATGATTAAGCAATGCAATTAGTAGGTGGAGTACAGATTAATACATTTGTTCCCATTACAACATATGGAACAATAATTGAATTTAATAAAGTTTCAATTGAAAGCACTTAACACATCTTTTTCTTACAAACTTTATATGTTTAGTTTTTAATGAAATTGTAATAGTTTAGATCATGTTTACTTTCATTTAATTAAAACTTGGTTAAAAGACAGAACAATATGTTTTAATAAGTGTTGAAATTGTGCTTCAATTAATACAATTGTAAGCACTATTAGGGAATTAATTTAACCATAATAATAGATATTAAATTCTATTGCGTGAATGAATCTTGTATGTAAGTCAATAATTTTGGTATCTGGAAATCAAATTCCACTAATCTAGTATGTGGAATAAACAAATGTTACAATACTAACCAAGTTTGTCAACAATACTTGCAACTTTTCCCATCATTTGACATTCTTCATCTTTAATACTGATTGCGGATACATCAGGAACTGGCGGTAAATCATCTATGCTAAGCTCTCCCATACTTTTGAGTGTTTCCAGCAATGACATTGTCTTCTTATTGTTTTTCTTTGGTGCTGAAGTCTCGGATGAAGGTTTACTGAAATTGATTGACATACATATATTCACAGTTACATGTATTGATTTTGCTGAACTTTACTTGATAACTTCTTCGGCATCACTGGATGAGCTGGAGCTAGAGTCATCCGAATCAGATTCACTGTCACTGCTGCTCGAGTCACTACTCGAGTAGACAAGCAAGTTGCACAAAGATCTGTTGGACACATTCAACACTTCAGTTTTCTGCACGTCCTGCTTCTCCTCTACACTGGGCGCAGCTGAAATTTCATTGTTCGATGGATCCAATGTAACAGTATCCTTGACAACCATATTATCATGCTGGAGTTGAGTGACTTGAGACTCCGTATCCTTGCTTTTGTTGAGATCGAGGAGGGTGTTGCTCTGTGATTCCTCCTCCAGGGATTTGTTGTTTTGCATTTCGGTGTCCTTTATTCCTTCCATTTTCCCGTTTATTCGCACGTGACACGGCTAACGGACAACGCAAGAAAGTGCACGAACCCTCAACGCTTCTTGCGATACTAGAGATATCGATTTTACGATATTTCCTCGTAGTTTTTTTGGCCTTCAATCTAATGCCCAGAGCACATGTTCTTCAAATATTTAAGCAACGCCATTTTGAATCATAAACTAAATCCTGACAGCTACCTTCGCTCCATCTGCAAGCTATTCAATACATTTAGACCTGCTTCTTCAGTTGCATATAGTGAGAACAGATTCTTAAGGGCTTCTACATTCCCTTACTTCAGACTGGCACTATAGACTACTCAGATACAAGCTAAATGAGAACAGGAGGAAAAGGACAAAACGAAGAAGTGAACAATCTACAATTCCCTTAACTTCCCTTACATTAAATGAAAATGTAAACATTTACTAAATATTTCATGTATAACAAGTATAAGAATTACATACATTTTGTAACTACACACATTAGAATACAACAGAGAATAGCATACAATTAAATGTTATTAAACTTGTTAAACTTTAATATTAGTTTAATGTAATAATCTTATCAGAATGTAGACTTTCTAAACTAAATATGAGCTACTATTTAATTATACTTAATTTCATCCAGCAATCACTCAACACCAAAATCTTTATAACTAATTGAAGTATCTTAAACTTCTAATATATATGTTAGATTTATGAAATTTACAAGAAAATAATTCAATGTTATTACATTGAATCAAGAAATACAAAATAAAAATGCTATTTCTATAAAGGGCCATAAGTCTTTCTGCCCTAAACTTAACTTCAGTTGGATTTAGCAAAACAAATAAATAAACGTGTTTCCTCCTTGCTGCAATTACACAACTTCCAACAAATATAATGCAATACATTTTACATTTACCACTTATGTAAACATTCAGAATAACTACTATAAATCACGAACTGAGAATAAGTAAATTTATAAAATGTATTTGAATCTTATTTTCATTCGCATAACGCGAAGCACAAATAAGGAATTTAAACACGGATTACAAATAAAACATTTATAAGCAAATAACAATATGTACACTGTAATAACGAAGTGTTAACTTCGAGAAATCATTACCAGATTCTTCACACGTATGCTCGGAAGATGACCTCTGTACAATCGAGATCCGTTACCTACCTGTTTATCACCTATTCCAAATAATTCCTCTAATGTTTTTGTATTGGCTGAAGAACTAATTTTATTGGTTCTCTTTTTTGTAACCAGCCTTGACACCACCGATGCGCCCTTTATATGGCATTGCACGACCTTCCGAATCACTTCGAACAACACGAATTGTTATTGTTTCTGTGTTCGTGGGACGCGCATTAAATAATTTTTCGATGCTTATGAATGTAATGAAAGAGAAATTCATTACGAATTGAGGACGGACGGGATTTCGGTGTGCACGTATTTCTTATACAGAAACTTATTTACATTTCACTCATTGCATTTAACATTAAAAGATATATAATAATAAAATGAAGTACGACATAACATTTATATTAATAATTACGTATCAGTTGTAATTTGTTGTTTTAGTTCTTAAATTGCAACAGATAATTAAAATTATTGATTAATAATCCAATGTGATTAATTTGTTGCAGATTAATTAACAATAATTTAAATGGTTCTGTAGTGAAATCGAACCTTGATCCTTTTTCGATTATCCTTCGGCCAATGACGATCAAGAAGGAAGCTTCAATTACAAAATACTAATGAAGTAGTCGGAACTGTTAACAACGTATTGATGCCACGTATACACTGCGATTATGTAAATTGAAAGTGGAATTGCAAAGTGGAAACTATTTCTATTTACATTTGTCGTCATTAATAAATAGTCGTCATTATACAAGATTTTAAATTGTTGATTAAAAATATATATTTTTCTCGAATTGAAATTGATGTGAGCAATACTGTTTTTTTTTATATATATATTTCTTTTTGTACATTACATTTGACTTTGGAAGTACGTGCGTTGTTCGGCATTGATGAAGAGCGACAAAGCAAAATTTGGATGTAAACGAAGCGCGAATACAAATTAAACTGAATGTGATCGTAATGAGAGAAACAAAATAAAGTGCAGACGCGGTAAGGGGAATTAAATGTTCCGCGAATTTCAATTGTTTATGTCGGATAAAGCGTGTTTGGAAAATGAAGCAGTACAAAAGTTGCAGTTTTTGTTTGTTGTTGTTGTAGTGGAAGTACTTCAAGGATATGCAAAGTTCGTTGATTATTTTGTTTCTCAAATTGTAAATACAATATGGTTTAGATGTAAAAAAAATGGTCAATAGCCCTTTGTAATAGTTCACATATTTTAGTATTATGTGTAGATATATTTTGTTAGAAAGACAACAATAAATTATTGGAAAAACTGCTATCAACTTTATATTGGAAAAATGGATTCAATTTTAATTACTATTATTGGAAAACCGTATCATTTTGTTTTCATGAATTGCTACATTTTTCACAATTTAACAGATTAATTACCATTAATTGTACGTTTTTTTTTAAATAATGATTTTTATAAAATTATTGGAAAAACTGCTATCAATTTTATATTGGGAAAATACATTCCGTTTTAATCACTATTGTAAGAAAACCGTATCATTTTGTTTTCATGAATTGCAAAATTTATCATAATTTAAGGGATTCATTACAACTTTATTTATATCTTCAGAAGATTGCATGAATTTACAAAGGGTGATCGGTTAACGAACATAATCCATTGGAATTCGATGTTCGCTAATTGAATTGTTCGTTAACCGATTATCGAGGTTTAAACTTCATATACTACTAGCGTTTTGACACTTGAGGAACGTCAATCGGTGAATAAAGTATTCGTTATCCGAACATGTTTAATTAAAAGATTTGGCGAAAGTATCCTTACTCGATTTGTTTGTAATCTGAACTCCTCATTAACCGATTTGACTAAAGTAAAATGTTTAAGTAAAAAATTATGAGTTGTATTTCTTTGATTAACAATTTACAAAGGGTGATCGGTTAACGAACATAATTCATTGGAATTCGATGTTCGCTAATCGAATTGTTCGTTAACCGATCATCGAGGCATAAACTTCATATACTACTAGCGTTTTGACACTAGAGAAACGTCAATCGTTCGGTAAAGTATTCGTTATCCGAACATATTTAATTACAATTTTCATTTAATGTAAGGGAAGTTAAGGGAATGTATATCGTCCACTTCTTCGTTTTGTCCTTTTCCTCCTGTTCTCATTTAGCTTGCATCTGGCGAAAGTATCGTTATCCGAATTGTTTGCAATCTGAACTCCTTAACCGATTTGAATAAAGTAAAATGAGTAAAAACATAAGTTGTATACAATTGCAAAAGATGTTTTTTTTTCACAGATTATTTATTAATGGGAATTCACTTTTCTTAAACGCAACATATGGTATTGCATATTATGATTGCACTTGGTTTTATTTTTGAACCTACGATGACTCACTTGGACTTCCACAACGTACTTTTCAATTTAGATTCAAGTCACCACAACTATGAGAAGATTTCAAACATGACATTGCTCCCTAAGACAACCTTCACTACTTTATACTTTCCAAGTAAAATTTGTAAAGTTTTACAAGAGTACACCATTTTTTATCAATTGTTTATAATTTGGTCGCAAGGTGACTGCAGTTATTATATTAAAAAAAACTGCAGTTGTTTTTCGAATTGTTCAACAAATACTTGGAAAGTAGCAAGTAGATCATTCTTAGATCTGCTTTTGACCGAAATTAATTTGAACTTACATTCAAAGTCAAATAGTGTTTTTCTTTAAGCACATTGTTATTTTTATGTAATATTGACTTAAGTAATAAAAATAATATGTGCGTTTAATGCAAAGTTTTTAATGTATTTCCGTTTGTTTTTAGATTCTTGCCGCATCCAAACACTGCGTAAACCGACATTCCTAGTCTTTACGTTGTTTTCTTTGCATTATACCAATTCCTTGCATCTACATTTGTCGTACAAAATAAAATATTTTCATGTTAAAACATATTCCTATTTAGTTATTTCATGAATTTTAAAAGTCCTATTTTGAGCCAAAAGGACCGTTAACCAAAGTGTTTCAAAATTATTATATAATATAATAACAATCTGTATTAGCCACCAAAAGGGCCTAAGTCATTCAACACTTCTGACTTATTTTTTTTAGCAAAATATTGAAAAGTTTTTTTGGTGTAATTTTTGAGCGATTTTGTACAATTAATAAACAAATTAATTATACTTTATATTGGCTGTTTTTTCTATGTAAATTAATGGAAATTATGCTATAGAAATTTGTTATTTTAAGTTCATTTGAAAGTTGAAGTGATTTTGTAGTTCGATCGAAAACAAATAATATATTAGTAATTAATTTGTAAAATTATCCTATCTACATCTTTCTTTTACCGCAATAAAACAAACTTAATTTCAATACCAAAACAGTATTGTTTATTGTTAGAGCTAAAACAAATCTATTTATATAACAAAATGTTTCGCTTTCGAGTTTTTCCCCCTCGTGGTATCCTGCCTGAGTCTACTACCGAAGGAGTAGACTCAAGCAACGCAGCCAGTGAGTGCCGTGTGTTCGAGTCCGCGTTTCGCCTTGAGTCCACCAGGATTGTGAATTATGTATAGTACATATCTCTGTGTAGAAAATATTTTAGTATACTTGTCGCGTCTCCCACCATCGGCATTTTTGTCAGTCAAGTGAATCGCTTTGTTTCATAAACAACACACGGGCTTTTGACGCGAAACGCGATTTAACAGTTTTCCCCAGTTTGAAAAGACTTTTCCTTTCCTTTGAAGGGGGATGCCGATTGACCAGTGAGATTACGCAATTGGCGCTGCGAAAAAAGGGCCGTCGAGGCATGCGTTTTGATCGTCAAAACCTTGTTTTTCGAAACATTACGGTTTATCTTAAGGTAAATAACATCATATCTCCATAGCGTCGTTAGATTGCCTAACTTTAATTGCTTCCATTCATTTAATCGTTCATTAATTACCGATTTACAGCACAAGTCTAATAATAAACTCATTAAATGATTAATCAAATTGTGCTGTATCGTTTCATGATTCATTGTAATTACTTTTATTTACCAACAAACACATTTTTAAACTGAATTTCATATACTTGGAAATCATATTTTCGAAAAAAAGTAAATAAAGTATTACATTTTCTGATACAACAATATTCATTTCATATAAGATAACAATCTTTTGTTTAATGATTATACTTTGAATTTTGCAAATTTGAATTACATTTAAAATACAAGTTAAAACACTAAAGTATTTCGTTGAAATATTGTAATTTTGACATGGATACAAAACGCTTAAAGTTCAATCGATTTGGGGAATTCATCAGACGTTATGCCACCAAATGATTCTGTGAATCAAATGGGAACTTTCTAAAACAAAATAATGTAATCTTCTCGTCTCTCCATCGAACCGGTTGCTTTTTGCCTAATGCTTTCTATTCCCCCCCTTCACAATGTATTATTTCACTTCTCCGATAACATTTAAACCGTATCTTGAATACACGCTTGTATTTTTAGAAAGGGAAAGTTTCTGTGCTCTACAATTTGATTGGATTTGCTTTAGGCGATCAACGAAATATTGACCAGGGTGTCTTCGTTGATAAATGGAAGAATATGTGAGATAGAAGTATTATTAGAAGAAAAGCGATTTGGATTATTTGTTTTGGGAAATAAGAAACACGAGAGATTTTGATAAAAGACCGTTATGGTCACTTTGGTGATAATTGTACATTTTGTCGAACATTAAAAACACATAAATGGAACTGGATTTTTTCGTTTATTTGTGTTTGTTAATTGTACGTTACGCTATTTTTTTAAAAATAGTAACATTTTTGATTATATTTATTATGTTTAAACACTTAGAATTAAGCTAAACATGTGCTTAGATAGGTCGTAATATGAAGCTTAATGAAGAATTGACAATATACTTTAGAAAACTAGTTTTAATAACTATTTTGTAACTAGTTGTTCAAGTTTAGAAAGATTTCTGCAAATATAATTACACCCATACCTCGTTATACGGCATTTCGCTATAACGGCCCTCTTCAATTAAGGCGAGTTTTCGATTTACGGCCTAAGATGTTTCGCTATAACGGCAAAACAAACTTTTTTTCCATGTCAATATATCATGTTGCAAATCATCATTATCATTATCAAAAAAGAATCATTATCAGAAATATACATCAGTTAATTAGTTTCGTAATAAAAGAAATGTAAATTTAAATATGTTATAAGTGGTTTTTTGTTAACTTTTTTTCAATATTAATTTATGTGAGTGTTCTTTTGTTCTTTTGATATAATGAATTTAGAATCGTTAGATAATTCGGAGAAGAAGCTTTTGGAGGTCGTTCGAAATTCGCCTCGTTATGCAATCGAATTCGTCGAGATGTTCCCATACTGGAGCTGTCTGAATTGAAAATGAATTCGCAGTAGCAATTACGATTTTCATATTCATCGATTCCTTTAATTACAATGCAGCGCTTCATGCGAAGTACATTTTGAACTACGTGAATTAGAGAAACGTTGTACACTGTGAATGCAACTTGCAAATAAGGATTCCATGTTTGCATAAGGATATTACTGTTAGAATGTATGCGCATAGACATAATAGAAGTAGTGTTCATTTCGGTGTGCTTTTTTGGGAATTTTCAGTTTAGCGAGTTCTATTTAGAAACGCATCATAAATCAGTTGGTAATTGGTAAATCAGGAAGGAAACGAGGACTCGTTTCCAATTGGATTCAAGATAATGATGTTTGCCTCGTGTTTAAACAGTTTTGACGTAAATGTTTGTTTGAAGGTGATTAATTCGCATCTTCAACAGATTTAGCTATGTTTTCATTTTTCTTGTTTGCCTTTTGCACTTCCGATATTAACTGAATTGCTGATAACCGATTGGCAAATGCAAAAGTTGTTTTTCTTAATTTATATTTAACATGTTGTAAACTCCTGGATAAGTTATTACAACGACTGTTGTGCATTTTTAAATTAAGTCTATTTTTGCAACTGCAAACAATGGATTTGTTTTTGTGCGAAGCATGAAGGCATTTGAATTTGAAGAATTTTTAGCGATAAAATTACGACAATTCGCAAAAATAATTTACGACTTACGTAATTGTTTATAATATTACTTATCATCCGGTTTAGAATGTGTGACGCGCGTGGTTGGTAGGTGGTATCTGTGCGGAGTGGAGTTATTTGCTGAGATTAAGATGTGCTTTTCCATTGAAATCAATTGAGTTGGTGGCATTTATTTATGTTGGTTATTTCTTCGTTGTTTCAGGAGGAAGAGCAACTCGACAATGATCCAAGCAAAGTGGAGGGACCATGAAGATTGCGCGTTTCCTAGTGACACTTTGCGCTTTGCTTCATGTGGCAATGGGTAACAAGCCGGCTGCATCCTACGACTTGGACGAGATGACGGACGATCCACCGATTGTTAATAATCAATTGGAAGAATCCTGCGTTTTGGATAGAGATTCGGAGAGCGGTTGCCTTTGCAGGCATTACCTGAAGGAGAAGTACATCACATGCTACGATCCGGATACTTGCATACGATTTCCTAGGATCAGATTCCCAACATTCACGGTTCGCATCTCGACTACCGCAATCAAAACGTTGAAGGCGAACGATCTCCTCCAAAACACCCAATTGACCATGTTCAAGATCGAGGGGAACGATCAGTTCTCGAAGATAGAGCCGGGCGCGTTCAACGGAATGTCCAAACTAGTCAACTTATCAATCACGCACAACAGGAACCTAGTTTCTCTCGAGAAAGGCGCCTTCGATGGATTAACCAATCTGCACACCATTCGCTTGAACAACAACGGATTCCTCAGACTGAATACCTTCACCGTCTCGTTAAATCCAGTCAGTTTACCCAAGTTGACGCATTTGATCATAACCCAAATGCCATTTACCAACGTCAATCGAGATGACTTCGAGGATCTTGCAAACACGACCGTCACTTCACTGAATCTCTTCACGTGCCGCATATCCTACATCCATCCGGAAAGTTTAACGCCGTTCCGAAACTTGAAGACTTTGGGTTTAGGCGAAAACAACTTGAACACGTCGAATGTGATTGATGTGCTCAAAGTGATATTGAAAAACGAAATCCCATTGGACTATTTGAGTTTATTTAACTTGGGTTTTAAAGAGTTACCA
Organism: Nicrophorus orbicollis; assembly: GCA_018845635.1. Lineage (NCBI taxonomy): Eukaryota > Metazoa > Arthropoda > Insecta > Coleoptera > Silphidae > Nicrophorus > Nicrophorus orbicollis. The sequence goes on from JAFMTC010000297.1 coordinate 199,159, forward strand.
AGGAATTTGCTTGAGGTTATTGGACAAACGAATATCACGCACCTGACTCTCACCAAAAATAAGTTCGAGATAATCGAGCAATTTCCGAGCATGCCGAAAATAACGAGGCTCGATCTAAATGAAGTGCTAGCTTTAAACATAGTGCCGAACGCATTCGAGCTTCTTCCCAATCTGAAGAACCTGTACCTGAGCAGGAACTTGTTTTCCGAAGTGCCGAAAGGAGCGAGATTACCGCAATTGAAGAATTTGGATATTTCCGTTTTTAAAAACAACGGATACTCTACCAGTTACTTTTCGCTTTACGACAAGGCGTTTGTTAACATGACGAATTTATCGATTATGAACCTATCGGGGAATAACATCAGGAAACTCTCTAAAAACACTTTCGTTGGATTAAGCAACTTGACTGTTATGTCTTTGAAGAATTCCATTGTTTTCTTCATCGAGAACTCAACTTTCGTACCGTTGAGAAGTTTAATATATTTGGATTTATCGTCCAATCGTTTCGCCACTCGGTATTTTGGAAAATACTTATTCACGGGTTTGGACAAGTTGGAGGTACTTCGATTAGGAGACTGCAGCATTGGAGACTTGCAGCTCGCTCCAGATATTTTCGAAAATTTGAGTTCTCTCAAGCATCTGGGTTTGGAGAACAACGATATTAAATCCCTTCCTTCGGAGATCTTCGCGCCCCTGGTGAATCTGGAAATGTTGGATCTATCGAACAACAATATCAATTCGTGGGATTTCCAACTGTTCCCGAAGAACAATAAAATCGCAGAGTTCTACGTTACCAATAACAAGATTAAGAATATAACGAAGAGCATGATTTTGGATTTTAATAAGTTGCAGATGATCGAATTATCTAAGAATCCTTTTGGTTGTTACTGCTCCGATTTGGCGGCTTTGAATGAAGTCATCGAGGAGAACAAGAGAGTTGCGGGACTGCTCAAGCAGAACCACCTGAACTGCTCTTTCCCGCAGGAATACGCAAATTTGACTATCCTGGAGTACCTGGAACACGTGAACAATACTGAACAGTGCGAGAACGTCCCGATGAACAACGATTACGTTCTGTTAATCATCATGGGATGTTTCATCTTCATGTTTGTGGTTATACTGTCCTATTTGTTGCGCAACTACTTTTACAAATGTTACATCGGGTGTCGCAAGAGTCGAGACTTTAACAAGAACAATGTGCATTACGAGTACGACGCTTTCGTGTCGTACAGCAACGAGGATCACGCGTTCGTCGACAAGTTGGTGAAGACTCTGGAGAACAATTATCCCCATTACAGGCTGTGCGTGTACCAGAGGGACTTTCAGATCGGAACGCTCATAATGGAAAGCATCTCGTCCAGTATACAGAAGAGCAAAAAGATGCTGCTAATCGTGAGCGACGCTTACATAAAATCCGAGTGGTGCTTGTGGGAGGTGCAAGCCGCACAGAAACATTACCTTCAGCAAAATTCCCTAGTTATAGTTAAGCTCGGCGATGTTTCCAAGGAGAAGCTCAACGCCAGTCTTAGTCTATTGATGAAGACGCGCATTTACCTCGAGTGGGACTACAAAGACAGGAAGAAGGAGTCCGTCTTCTTCCGCAAACTGCGCGACTTCCTCTCTGAGCCCGTATCGATCTTCACGGTCGACAGGAACTTACAAATCTGAACCGTTGTGATATATGAAAAGTGCATTTTCAAATTCTCCTTTCTTTAATTTCATTCTAATCATTATTCTTTAATATTTATTTTCAAATTTTTACTTGTACAAAAAAAAGGAACATAAGTGGCCGGAGAGAATTGCAATAAATATAAGCTTGTGCCAAAAATACTTTAACGTGTTTTCTTTCGATGTTTGCTCTGCTCATTTAACCGTGGAATGTTGATTTGACTTCTGCTTAATTTCAGTTAAATTAAACCAGTTTAAGTCGCATCAAGGTTGATTTTTCTCTTATACACCCTGTGAATCAAGTGAAATAATTCGTATTTAACTGCTTAAACGCATTTTGATTCTTGAATTCTACTTACAACTCGCATCTTGTTCGCATTCTGTTCTTTCGTGATTAAAAATTAACAAGAATTTGCTAATGGAAAGGCGCGGCGGACTTTAGACATATGAAAATTGGTGGAAAGGTCTAATGAAGAGTATACATACGTGGTGTTGCGTAACGTTTCTTAAAAAATATTAGCGAATTTAATGATATTCAATTGCTTTAAGTAATCATAAAATACATTTTATTCAATTACTTGAATCTCTAGATAAAAACAAAACTCAACAATTAGTTGTTAAGACGATTGAAAATGTAATTAAAAGAAGAATGCTTCACTTAATTAATACTTTTTGTTTATTAATGTTCGTAATAAAAATAAGTAAAACTTATTTCAAACAATTCGGGTATGCAACTTTATATACACCTTTGTAAGGAATGAAGACTATAATAATTTCAGGATTTAAATGAAACGATGATTATTACTCAACAGTTACGTCTTTAGTAAATATATAATTGTTTATTTATAATATTTAGTAGTATATTATAGTATGATATTAAATTACATTTAAATAATACATTTTTTTATATGTTAGGAAACTTTTATTCGTATATAAAATTTACATATTAAGTCTGAAACTGTTAAAACTATAAATATATATATTTAAATACATCCATTAAGAGAATAATCGTCAGTCTATAAACACGTTGAAAATATTGCAATTAGTATAATTATGAAGAGACACAAAAATAAATAAACTCTATAAATATAAATATATAAATTTCATAATTTTTCTAATAGAATTAAATAAGTAGTAAACAAACATAGTAATATCACTTAAATTGTTGTTACCTCCAACTGATTGCGGAATGTTAATTAAGTATTATTTACATGCATCTTGATTAAACGATCAAATAATAAACAAACAAATATACAATTCTACTAACGTACAACAATCACTTTAACTGTAGATGAAGCAATTTCTTTGGTTTATAAGGAATTCGGAATTCAATATTGAAGTCATCTAAGAATAGATTGTCATTAGAATCATCTGCAAAATCGATTGGAAAGACATAATTATACGGGATTATACAATTGAGCAAAGAGCACTTACTTCTTCTAAAGAAATCGGATTGCTTTTCATTTTAGTGTCCAAGCTGTGATATCTCTCTGAAAAAAGAGAAAGAAGAAGTTGAGTTTATTGAATTGTATTGTTTGCAAGAGATTACCGTGCGCCAAATGCAATCTGACCATTGCCATTACGTAATTCTCGGTTGTTAGTATACGGTTTTTGGCGAATCTCAGCACGAGGCATTCCAGAACTTTGTTGCTCACTGTACAGCCGGATTCCCAAAGTAATGCCCTCAAGTTGTAGCTGGAAGTTTTCCCGCCGTGATGACTCCTCTCGAATTTCTGAAGTGCTAACTGAAATTCAAATTTATGACTATCAGTTTTATAATTCTCGATTTGATTTGTTGTCATACCCTCCAGAATTGGAGCATCTGCATCAGTACTGGTATATCGAGCAAATTGATCCTTCCACTTATGTTGTAGTCCCTAAGCATGATTAAACTCTTGCAAAGCTCGAGGCTGGGCTTCTCGGATAAATACGTTTTCCAGTGCGATTTCAGGATCTTCTGCAATTGACTAGCATCTACCTCAGGTGGGTATTTCACCAAGAGCTTTGGAAATATCGTCTTGTTATCCGCCTATATACAAAAAAATGTTTAATTATAATTTGTAAAATGTTAAATTCGAAGTTTGTACCAATGCTGGACTTTCTTCTTGAAATTCCGATGATATATTCCTTATAACCATGTTATCCTCATTCACTTCCCTAAAATTTTATTGATATTATAAAATTTAGTATATTATTCGAGCAGATTTAAGTACCAAATATTGCTTTGTTCATCGGTGAAGATGCGCAGCAAAAATTTCCCATCTAAATTCGGGATGTTGGTTTGGGGGACTACAATATAATCTCCTGGTGGTAACGTGAAGAAGGTAACTACTTCTCTTGCTACTGAATGGTTAGTTACGTCAAGTGGTTTCTAAAAAGTTGACAAGTAAATATATTGTATAGAAAAAGTATTGAAGATGTTACTTGTTCAGCTACGAAATGAGGAGTTAACCTCTGCATGGAATGGGGAACCTCGTAGACGGCAAAACCAATTGCGAACAACGGTTTCTTTTTCTTGGCGTCGATTATGTTGGTTTCATAGAATTGGGTCACCGAGACGACGACATGGCATTTGTTGCTGGAAGTCCTCGGAATTTGCACGTGGAATTGCGGATTCATAGACGTGGTTTCTGCAATACAAATGAGTCTTTTTTATAGGATGCGAAGAATTTTGCTGTGAACATGTTACCAATGTAACTGGGTCCTCCACCGGCGTTGTACCCGCCTCGCCATCTTCTGCGAGCCAAAACGGCCCTCCAAGGTTGCTTCGAGTGCAGAGCTGCCTCCATCATCCAGTCATCAGGTCCCACGTGCACTAAATCTAATTGAGTGAAATGTCTGGCAAAATCTTCGAAAGACATCCTGAAATGAATGGAACAAAATCAAATTTGATTATACCAAAACCAAGCAAATGATCTACCAGAATTCCCCATCGTTTGTAACCCGGACACTCAACAATTCCTTGTCCCTCGTTGAAAGACCGTCCCATTCCCAGGATCTTTCGCTCCAAGGACCGGTCCATTCTCCTCTCGCCCAAGGATTCCTCAGCCTAACCAGAGGAGTCTCTCCGTTAGCACCACGAACCCTGGCCAATCCAGTCACGCTGTAAGCGTGTTGCGTTATCAGACCATTCCTCAACCTCAGTTGCCTCTTGCTATCTTTTTCCTAAAACGAAAAGATTAATTCACACATTTCACATTGAACATCCAACGTACAGCGGCAATTGTAGCGATCAACAGGCTAGATCTGGGCACCGCGCTGTTCAGCACTTGAAAAGTCAAGAACCTGTCTTGATGCGTTAACCCAAAACTCTGCACAATGCCTCCGGTCAAATCCTGGAGAGCTCTGGTCGTGGACCCTTGAGTCAGGTTCTCGTAGCAACCGTAAAACCTATGCAAAAAAGAAATGAATACAATTCATAGAAAAATTACCAGAATTGAGCATACTTTGCGTAAGCCTTCTCCAGAAGGGCAGCCCAGAATTCCGTGGTGTTTGAGCAATGCAGATAGATCAAACGACCCTTGAACGTCGGCAATCTGTCATCAACGATTACGTCACGCCACTCGCCAAAATGCCAAAACCTGAATCTGAAACAAATAATGAACATTGGTTAATTATGCTAAATCTTCCAATAATACAAATTATTGATCAATGTTTAGACAAAATAACTAAAGTTACTTTAATTTTAACTCCTTTGCTATTATTTAAGTCTATTGTTTCTATGACAACCTTGTTGAGTATTCGTCAAGTATTGAGTACTTAAGTGGTTTGTATTGTTTTCATGTTGAACATAGTTTATTTTGCAAATGTGTAGATTTCTCGCATCTACTTGCACCTATACAAATTGTTTGTCAAGTATCTCACAGATCCATTTCACCTCGACCATTTTCCGTTCTACGTAAAAGAAACGGTGTGCGGTTCAACTATTATTGAAAATAATTAATAAATCGAACGCCAAGAACATTGATGAATGGTCAAGAATTGATTATTTGTTTGTTTATTACTATTCTTTTTTTTTCGGTCGGCTTATTTATCAACGGGTCTCCAACGAGCGCTCATCAATTTATATATGTCAGTAATTATTATATCGTGAGCACTTTATTTTATTCCTCTCTCTCTCTCTTCTCGCTCCGTGCATTAACGTGTGCAGAGGAGCTCTTTTCTTCGCATGTTTCCGCCGTGCGAAGTGTTGAAGGCTACGGGAATGCACTTACTTTGTATAGAAAATAATATAACGTGTGTGATTCACAAAAAAATACATAAATTGTACAACAAAAATAATTAATTAATTGGTCCTGATCGGGTTAATTGTTGAATTATCAGTGGCTCACCTTCTGTATAAAGATATAAACATGTCTTTCTTTTTACTAGTAACGAGTATGCGAATAATGCACAAATACATTTATATATAGATAATATGTAGGGAGGGAGATACGTACATATATAGATGTTGACTTCAATTAAAAGGCCGGACAACAAAGAAATGTTCCCATGCTGGGTGGAGGATGAAAAGACGGCTTCGGCCTTAGGATGCAACGAGGGGAAGGAAGAGGCGGAGGACGAGGCTGTTAGAACGGCAGCGCATGTTCATGTAGTACAAATATTTAATTAAAGCTATCTGCGAAGATAATTTCACGGTATTTTATCAATTCCGAAGGGGGTATGGGACACGGAGGACAGAGATGTTGAGAGAGAAAGAGAGAAAGAGTGGAGTGGAGAAAAGGGCGGCTAGTTTATGATTTTCTCGTCTTTGTCTCTCTCCTCCTCTGGGCGCAGTTTTGCATGCAATGTCTTCTGGTCAGGTCTGGCCATTTAATTAGATTTATCGGTTGTCGGGTGATAAGGTGCCTACTGGAGTCTCCGGCATGCGAGTGTGCTTAAGGATTACCCACAGATACTACTTATGCTTATAGAGACATGAGAAAATAATTGAAATAGTTAAATAAGATTTTCCACTTTTCCTCTCAACTACTGCTATTTCCTCGCCTGAATCCAGATTTTCATCGGACAGCTTCACCACAAATCTATTCTTAGTATAGAATTTCTCAACCTATGGGTCAGGTTCTATTGGGTCGCAAAATAACAGCAATCAACTTACATTTAAACAGAAACAAATATGCTGGGTCTCCAGATACAAACTTTTCTAAGAACAATATTGTATTTACTTAATCAATCATTAGGTATTCAATATTAATATTTCAAAGCTTCAAATTTTCTATCCTAATAACAAATATCTTTATTAATCACAAAAAGTCTTTAGGCCCTTTTCAACCCTTATACAACAGTTACTTGTAAATATAAATTGATGTATTTTTTTGTCGATTTTCAATGAATACGAACTTGGAAATATTAAATAAACTATAAATCTACCTAGTAAAATACTAATTATATGAGTCAGACAAATTAAACGAAGGTGGAAGAAATGATCGAAGTTCGTTCAACCGGATAATTATCGATTATGTGGGAAGAAAACTGTAAAGTAATTGACGTCAATTAGATATGCAATTGAAATAGTTGAGAAATAATTAGTCTTGAAATACTCAAGCACAATCGAAAAGACAACACATATTTCAATGAACGATAATTTGATAATTGACAAATAATGATATTGACAATTAAAAACAAGTATAATCATAGGTCTTTCTGCCTTAGGAAATATATTTTACATTCTCCTTACTTGATTCTCTAACAAGTATAAGTAATTTTTCAATTACATAATCAAAACACATGAATTTTCCAATAATATAATCAATACAATAGTTGAAAAGTTTTCATACAACTGTTTACATTTAGAAGATGTTAAGAGTTCGTGTGAAGTTTATACGTTCGAATTTGTGAATAAACAATCGTGGTTTAAGTAAATTTATGTGAAATATATTTAGAATTATTTAATTTTCTTATGTTCCATACAAAAATAAATAAATAAATCCGACGACGATCATTTTCTCTCGGATCCCCTCATTCAATGGTCATGAACTTGACCCAACTCACGAGCGTATAAAGAATTTATTGTTGTGCTTCAAAGATATTTTCTTTCCACGGCATCAAATGCAATCATTCCAACTGTAAATTATGGAATATTTTCATACCGCATAACAGTTTGATACAATTTATAAATTACCTGGCTTATATGAGAAACAGATAATATACTGTAACATTATAGTAAACAATACGTACTTCCTATATCGTTATAACAATTATTACATTTTATTATTGATAAATCTTACAATAATTTCATTTCTAAATCTAATCTTGTATTAATTAGTTTATATTTCAATAGTACTTCCATATCATAATTTTATTTGAACTATGCGTAAGATCAGCGTTTCTCAACATGTTTGTAAGCGCGGTGACAGTATCCAATTAAGATGCTTTATCATAAGGTGGCATCTGTCATTTGATACGTTTAGACAGCTGTTATTTCGTAACACTTTATACTTGTTATGACACAATTTTGGGTATAGAAATAGGCAGTATAAGTATGAATAGTATAGTTAGTACAAGTAGTTCAGGTAGAATGGGAAATATTCCTAATTTCAATTAACTAAGTAATAGCTTAAAAATGTAACCTGATAGAATTTAACTGAATTAATAACTGAAAAAAAAAACAATTTATTTTCAAATAACATGATTTTAACACGTTGACGGCTATAGCCGTCAAAGTGAAGTTCATTATGTGACATGACGGCTATAACCGCCAAAACGAAACGGTCGATTTCAGACACACAGCACAGATGTGCATTTACAAGTAGAAGCCTAGTATCATGTTTTGGAAGCAATGGGTTGAATTTCGTTTTCCACCTGTTGCACAACTTGCAGCTTCAGTAGTTGTGTCAATTTTCGAACTTTGCGTCACTTCTTCCTATTATCCGTCAAAATGTTAAGTAACAGATTTGACATTATCAAAGAGACAGTAGTGAAACTAATAACAATTGAATGAAAATTAACAATTAATTGTTGTAGAAAATATGAAGCAATGAAATTATTAATATACAATACCTGTTGATCGATTTAATAAACACATAAATTTTCCAACATTACCGGTAATTTAATAGCTAACGAGAAATTGGCATATCAGAAAGAGAGTAAACACATCCTCCTTTTTTTTATGGGAGGCCTTGTAATAATATCGAGACCGCTCTTCAGGAAATAACGAATTACCGAGATCGTATCATCACTTATTATTGTAGAATTTAAATCCCTCTCTTCTCATCTCTCTCTCTCTTCTATTCTTCATAGACATCTATTTTTTTTTACGTAATAGTTACAAGGAAATAAATGCAATTACGCGAAGCATAAAATTAAATCTCCAGTGCAGCAATTCGACTGCGCGTGTTAATTAATCCAAGTCTTCGCTGGAGATGCCACTCGATTTGCATTTGTTTTAATTACGCAAGAAGTATTCGTGTTTAATTGCGTAAGAAGTATTTAGATTTAATTATGTAAAGAAATATAATTGTTTGGTAAAGTAAACAATTAATACGTTTGGGTGGTCGGTTAATGAAACGTATTCCGTATTCGAATAATTCGTTACCCGAATCAAGAAATCTGAATTGTCAAAAGAAATGTCAATCTGTTTGTTAGGTATTCGTTATTCGAACATGCGTTTATAGTCCGTTTATTTAACGATTTATTCACATATTGAACTGTTAGTTAACTGATCACTTATTATCATTAATTACGTTATAATTTAGAAAGGCTAATAGATGATTCGAAATATGATATTTTTTTTGTTGAAGTTTGCAGTTCCATTCTGATTCTTGAGTTTTGCTTCAATCCTGTGTACGGATTTATTTGACAATTGGGTCTTATTGTATATTTGAGCAAAGGGAACTTGATTATGTGAAATATGACCTTTATTTTTCAAGTTTCAAGCTTCATTCATCAGTCAAATTCCAAATTTGAATTTGGGTTTTGCTTCAATCCTGTGAACGGATTTATCTGACAATTGGGTCTTATTGTATATTTGAGCAAAGGAAACTTGATTATGTGAAATATGATGTTTCTTCTTTCAAGTTTGAAGTTTCATTCATCAGTCTAATTCCTAATTTGAAATGGGTTTTACTTCAATCCTGTGTATGGATTTATTTAACAGCTGGGTCTTATTGTATATTTCAGCAAAGGGAACTTGATTATGTGAAGTATGATCTTTTTTTTCAAGTTTCAAGTTCTTTCATCAGTCTAATTCCTAATTTGAAATTGGAATTTGCATCGAACAGATTCATTTGACAATTGGGTCATATTGTAACCTGAAGAGTTTCCAATTAATTAAAGATATACTTTATTAAATTGATTATTTCACATATAGTCTTTTTTGCGAAGTTTGTAGTTTTATTCATGAATCTGATACCTAACTAGAATTTATGCTTTGTTTCAATCCGATGAACGGATTCATTTGACAATAGCGTCTTATTGTTACGTGAAAGGTTTCCAATTAATTAAAGATATACTTTAGCAAAAGCAAATTGATTATTTAAAATATGGTCTTTTTTGTGAAGTTTGTAGTTTATGAATCTGATTCATAATTTGAATTTAGGCTTTCTTTCAATCCGACGAACGGATTCATTTGACAATTGGGAATTGTAACATGGAGAATTTCCAATTAATTAAAGATATACTTTAGCAAAAGCTAATTTGAATTTAGGCTTTGTCTCAATCCGATGAACGGATTCATTTGCCAATTAGGTCTTAATGTAAGGTGGAGAATTTCCAATTAATTAAAGGTATACTTTAGCAAAAGTAAATTGATTATTTGAAATATGGTCTTTTTTCGAAGTTTGTAGTTCTTGAATCTGATTCCTAATTTGAATTTAGACTTTATTTCAATCGGATGAACGGATTCATTTGACAATTGTGTCTTATTGTAACATGAAGGGTTTTCAATTAATTAAAGTTACCCTTTAGCAAAGACAAACTGATTATTTAAAATATGGTCTTTTTTGTGAAGTTTGTAGTTTTATTCATGAATCTGATTACAAATTTGAATTTAGGCTTTGTCTCAATCCGATGAACGGATTCATTTGCCAATTGGGTCTTATTCTAAGATGGAGAATTTCCAATTAATTAAAGATATGGTTCATCTGGAAAATCCGTTCTCAGGGAGTTTGCAGAAATTGATGTGTACGCGCGAGGAATGCCGTTGGTGTGATTGTGGTTTTATATAATAGATGGAAGAGGGGTTATTATTAATAAGGAGACGAAGAGTAAGTGCTATAAGCGCAGTTGTTCTACAAACGTAACGAGGCTCTGATCACATGCATCAGCGCAATAAGTACATTATCTCGATCAGTTGTTATTACTGCATACACTGACTAATAATATGGAATGACGGCGGGGAATCCGCACTTTTATCGAGCCTACCTACCGACCATACCATACCATACCATTCCATGCACAACGGAGTCTCTTCTTCTCAGCTTTCATTTTTCATTCTTTCTCCTCCATTCGAACCGAAGAAATCAATCAATTCTATCGGGTCGGAGGATCCGCTTAATTTGCTGCAATTCCCAGGACGCTCAAATTGCTCACTGACTTACTTATTTATTTCGTAAGTGCGCTCCGCCATGTGAAATATTAAGATTGACATATATGGAGGGCATTAAGATTTCCAATATAGATCCCAGTCGTGGATCCAAGCGTATCTCGTTAATATGACTCGTATTTGCATACATAAATTACATTCCGAAACCGCTAGGTCTTGTTGTTTCCTTTTCCCTAAGAAGTTCTTGCTTTATGGTATTTTATGTAGGAGAAATATGTGTATCCATCAACATTTTCAAAAGAACTAATATATTGAAATCAAGTAGCGTGATGAAGCTTGACAGCGAATTCCAAGAACACTACGATTAACCCAAATATGTAGGTTTAATTCCCTATTTACAAAATTGTTTGTTATATAAGCAAAGGTGTAATTTTTATAAGCTGTAAAGTCTAAATTTTTCAAAAATCGTTTCTGGATCGATAAATAAATGGATCGGCTTCGGCTTTGGAGCGTGCCTCCTCCCGGACAATATAATACGAAACAATCTGTTTATGTACTAGTGTGCAGTCGAGGAAATGGTAAAATATTCATTGAATACGAAATTAGTCGCATTTGCTTTCCATTTAATGATAATTAAGTTTATTTATTTTGTTATTGTCTGCCTACCTGATTCACACACACACACACATACACAGAGATCGGGTGGTTTCTAAACACGCTTCTCTCCGAACCCGACCACAGGAAAACACACAACACACACATCAATATGCACCTAACAATACCGAATAAATATCTATCTATTCGCGATTCTCCAATTTTATTTCAACGAAAAGAAAAAAAACAATATATATATACATTTAATTTGCATTCGCATTAACATTTACAATTTCTTCATCCGATCCGTTTGTACTATAAACTTTACAGTAACGCAACGTTTATACAATTCCACGTACATTTATTTCAATTTTTATTAACCTGTTTTTCCAAAAACTTAATTAAAATATTAAGAAAACGCACAGAAAATACATTTTCATATGGGGCAGAAAAACCTTTTTTTGCCCAAATCTTTGTTATTATACTATTGAAAATCAAGACTCAACTTGCGGCACTCGGGCCGCATGAGGCCCGTCAAACTTTTATGTGCGCCCTAAAACACTACAATTATTATAAAAATCTATTATTACATAACTTTCCAAGAGTTACAAAAGCCAAACAAGTTGGTGTATATATTTCTCAAGAAAACTATACGATATTTGTATAGTATTTAGCTGCATTATCTTCGAAATTTCATAGCAGATATACGCTGCTTTGAGAAAATCCGTGGCATATAGAAACAGTGACTATAACGTAATTATCTGCATTAGGATTTAAGAACGATATGAATATGCAAGTAATGTCTAAAGAAAAGATGCAAGGAAAGGAGTCCATCACATTTTGGAAATCAGCACCTGAGAAATACTTGATCGTAAAAAAATGCCCAACTTCTGCTCAACATATTCCAAAATGATATAGAAATGAGCTTTACCAAGTAGTAAATGAAAAACTCAAAGATATTGCGGCCCCTGCAACAAAAGTTTTTGGTCTGAAGGATGAGTTAGCAGCACTAGACTGTTTCGATTTACATGTAACTAAACCAAACTCACCAAATGAAACGTTTTAAACTAATTACTCTTTAATTAGATACAGCAATACGTATTTCTGCACATAACTGTGAAACAAATAAGCCTCATTTATATTATTAATTGCTACTTAATATAAAGAATGTTGCAAATGGATTGTAAATAATTTACAGAAAAGCGTATACAAAAAAATGTAATAATATATAAAACAGGTACAGTTACAGCGAAAACACGATCGAAAGCCACAAAGAAGGAAACAGCAATTGCATCTGGGACGTTGCGGATAATACAGCATCTTCTCTAAAACCTAAACATACTAATTCGAGAGTTTAACTGTAATTACGAGCGCTCCTTTCTCGATGTGCAATTATGAAGGAGGAAAACGACGGACTCGTCCCACATTTGGAAAAACGCTGCCCCCAAAATGATCGCACCGTTGTTGTCTGTACGCAGATCAATTAAGTCGGCATTCAATTATTCAATCTTCCTCTTCTCTTTCTCTTCCTCTCAATGCAAACTACACATCTTCTACGAGCCGCAGCTGCGATCACAATTTGAATAATTATAATGCATTTTCCTTTAATTACTCGCAACACCTGTTGCGATGCGAATTATCGCGTGCATTTTTTGCGCGAAGCAAAACGCTTTTGTCGAAATGATCAAGCAACCAGCAGCAGCAGAATCCGGTTCGGGAAAATTGTTTCCCAGGAAAACGGAACATCGACGGACCGAGTGACGTAAGTGGAAACAAAAGAAAAGCGAACGTCGATCGAGCGCGAAGCGTACATCTAGAAACGTTCAATTTCTGTTTGGAAACCGCACTGTTATCCGATGAAATCAACAGTTTTTCTTCAGAATTTGAACCTGATACATTTAGATTATACATATTTATCAATTAATAACAGAATTCAAATAATTGGCTTTAATAAATTATTAATGAAAATTAGTAAATAACAAATGGATAATAGTTTTAATTATATTAATTGATAATCTGAAAATTATGCAATACAAATGGACATAAAGACCTATGGACTGTAGGCTTTTGCAGCCATAGCATTATATTTCATTTTTCTTTGGATCTCTTCATTTTTAGTGTATTGAGTCATTTTTTTGTGTAATTATTGTTGTTTAATTTACATTAATTACAGTGTTGTCTTTAATTAATATAACTGGACTAGTGTCTTCTTTGATTCAATTAAATTGGAAAGTCCTAAAGTTTATAGATTGTTTAGACTTTGAACAGTAGAAAAAATATATATAAAAACATAGCAGAAATACCTCGGTCGTTAGCCCTTTGGAAGATGTTGAAATAATAATATAAAAACACTACTTTTTCGAATGAAACATTTGCTCCAAAGTTGACTGTATAGTACATGAATATTAGGTGTGTCTTAAATTCGTAAATATACACCAATACCTCGCTTTACGGCCTAGACACGTTCCACGAAACTTGGCCGCAAAGCGAAAAGCCGTATAAGGAATCAATTGTTGCGCTTGCGCAAGATTGGCAATATGTAGATATATCGACTGCTGTAGCGACACATTTTAGGCCGTAAATCGAAAACGTGCCTTAATTCGGGAGGGCCGTATAAAGTTTAGGGCAGTTAGATCTATGGTTAATATCTGTAAGAGTTTCATTATTAATTTGAGGAATGTGAGAAAAACTTAGTGCTTAGCTAAGTATTATTGGTGTGCAAGTGTTGTTATACAATTATCATTAGTGAAATGTAAATAAATTAGTTAATTTAATAAGTGCATTAATGTTGTGTAGGTAATTAGGTCGATTACAAATTGTTGAATGGAAATGATAATGAAAAGGAAAAATGCAATGAAAAGAAGTTTAATGGTACACCTGTAACAAATAAAGCTATTAATAAATCTCGAGCGGCGGAGAGAGGTGAGGAGATGCGATGGAGAGAATGAGAGTATAAAAAGAGGAAGAGTAATAATATTGGTCGTGAGAACTGGCCATTAAAAGGTAAAACGCAACCTGCACCACGGGTCCGGGACAAATGAGATTAAAGGAGTCGTGTCGTTATGCAATATCTATCTGCAAATTACAAGTTGATCTAGTTCGAGTTTTCTGCTCGGGCTATTAACTGAAGATGGATAATCCCGTCGGACCACCGTTACCATTTGATGGATCCGGAGATTTTCGATTGAAAGGTTTATGTGGATTAAAATAAGTTGTTAATTGTATCGGTGCACCTGGAGAGAAGAGCAGTGAAGGTGGAGGAGGAGGATGAGGAGACTCATCTCGTGTGTACCGAGAGCTCGCGCTTCAACTCATTAGTGCATAGATAATAGACTAAAACGAGTTAGCCGCTCGCATTTTTTTTATTGTTATTATTTTCATCCTCCTCTTCGTCCACTGCTTCTTTTCGTACTCTCTTCCAGCTCGTATCCTTCCCTCCTCCTCTCCCTTCCACAAGCGCGGTCTTAATCTGATACATGCGGATTTATGTCGTGAAAACTGATTGTGCCTTGCACTTTCCCACCGCTTCGAAAATTTGCTGGAAATTTTCTCTTCTCCCAGATAATTGTACGAATTCCTCGGCGCAATTAAACGTCGCTGGAATTTTATATAAACTAGGAAAAGGAAGGAGACACCAGCAGCAGCAGCAACAACAACAAAAAATAAATAAAAAAGTACGATTTATGTAACGGCCGCTCTTATCACGGCCCCATAACTATCTCCAATATCTGGCTCTTTTTTATTTATTTCTGTTTGCAGATGCGTCTTCAATTAAGAACTCTACACTTTAGAATCCCGGTGATCATCATCATTCGTAATATTCAAAACGTGACTATGCAAGAACACTTCATTCGACATCAAAACACTATCAATTTTCCAACTTCTGCTGATATCTCGCTCTTAATCTCATCATAATCACATGTTATTCAAGTATACACTTTAGTTTATTGTAATGGGAGATTCGGAAAGTCATTTCCGTTTTTCAAAACTCAAAATTTCGCCAATTTTTATGATGAAGATGTTCTGAAAAGCTAATGACGAACAAAATAGAAAATAGATTTGTTATCCTTTAAAATATCATTATTAATAAGTCATATTAATTAAATTGAAAATTCCAGTTAAATTAGTGAAATTTCTTAATAAATGATGATTCGTACCGTGTTCAAGATAAAGTTATTTACTAATAAGGTTTGCAAAAGTAAACACCGCTAATTCTAACTTGAATTATTTGCAAATAAATATTCTGTTGCTATTCGTTATTGGTTCATGTGAAGAGGTGATTTAAGTCCATAGATGGCAGCGCTCTCTGTATCCGGTGAGGGTATTGAGAAGTCATCAGATATGTCTTCCTAGACACCTAATCTTGGAAAAAGAACGTCCGGCGTGAGAATGTCGAAGAATTGATACAATATCATTTCTTGGATTTTTGTACAAATGCGATCATCATTTATGCTAGGTCTTTAATTTATCATCTGCTTCGCTCGCACCAGAATAATTTAATCGCAAGAGAAGACATAGTATTTTAAAGTGATAATAAAATCATACAATGTTAAGTACTTCCAGAACAGGTTTTCGTCAACTGATGCATCCAGTAAAGTATTCTTATACAGTGGGTAAACGTACAAATTCGATGTTCGTTATCCGAATTGTTTGTTAACCGAACATTGTTTCTAAGTTAAGATACATATTGTTATTGCTGACCGGTAAATGCCGGAAAAGCTTTTTTGGTGAGAATTGAACCAACACCTTTCGCAACGGATTTAAGAAACCTGCTCCAACATTTATTAAAACGAAAATCGCTACTAGTGTTTTCTTACAAAAGAAACGTCAATTGGTCGGTAAAATATTCTTTATCCCAACATCATTCATTGTCCTATTAGAAAAACATTTCCCGAAAGTTCGTTGTTCTGAGTCGTAAACCGATTACACTTTGCATTTTCAAAATAATTTATTCAAGTAGGAAACGATAACAATACATTATTACTATAAAAATCATAGTTAGCTATGAAATCTTTCCTAAATTTAGAAACAAATAAAAATTAAAACTAATTTTTAGTACATTTTGCATCCAATGATGAGAATCATGTGGCAAATAATAAATTCATACGTAAATATTATTGTTTTTTATGTTAGATAATCTAAAACAGCAGTTCTCAAACTGTAAATCGTGACCCAATTTTAAGATTATATGACTTGCAAAATGACACCTGTCAGCTGTCAACTGTCAAATAGAATGCACCTATTTAGATTCTTTTATCCAAGCTGACAGCGTTCATTTTTCAATTAGTACAAATAACTATAAACGCTCCATACTAAAAAGTTAATACAAGTAAAAAATTCTATAATTTGACACGTTGACGGATAGCAGGAAGAAGTGAGGTAAAGTGAAGTTCGAAAATTGACAGTGTATGTTGCACAACCACGTGCATATTGAAGTTGCAAGTCGTGTAACAGGTGGAAAACGAAATTCAACCTAAATAATTGTTTCCAAAACATGACACTAGGCTTCTATTTGTACCCCGGTAAATGCACATTTGCGCCATTATGCCGTAGTGTCTAAAAACGATCGTTTCGTTTTGTCGGCTATTGCCGTCATGTCACATAGTAAACTTCACTTTGACGGCTATAGCCGCAAATGTCCGTCAACGTGTTAATTTTATTATCTATAAGTTTAAATTGGGTCAAAATGCTATAGATTGATGTCTTTCTGTGTATTCATTCAAAATATTGCTATATTTCGTAATTTTAGGAGGATAGTTTAATTATTTTCTTATTTAGGTTAAATCATTAGAAAAAACTGAGTTGAATGAAGTGGGTAGATGTAATGGGTTCAGCATATTGTTTTGAATTAATTGAATTTAATATATATGAATAAAGTGGGAACAACAAGTAAATGAAGTGAATGATTTAATTGCGAAAATGGTAGTAAGAACGCGAAATCCATAAATAAAGCGAATTAGTTGTGCTGGAATAATTAGCTGGCAGCAAAAGTCGCTGGCCGTTCTTGTCGGAGAGGTGTTTAAGTGATTGGTTTGTTTATTTGCTTGTCGCTTGATTTCCTGCAAGAGACCCGAGAGCTCCGATGTGCATATACATCTGTATATCTATATATATATATATATATATATGTAACTATATATGTATATATAGATATATAAATGAGCATTATTTACAAAGTGATTAATAAGTCGTCGGAACGTTGCGGTCTCTTTTATTTTCTTCCGAGGTTTCCCTATCCTTTCTTTTCCATTTCGCTCTCTCCTTTTTGGCCTCTTCTTGTTTTCGCGCCAGCCACCTCGAGAGATTTATTCATTCTCGTTTTGCGAACGCGAAGAAGGAGGAAAAAGGGAAATCTCGGTACGCCCACGCGAATCCGCAATCCGTCCTTCTCCTCCATCCGCCATCCGAACTGATCGCTTCATTTTGTCATCGAAGCACTAAATAAGATTTTATGGTCCTCGAGGTGTCGAATTCGTCGTCGGAATGCGCTCTAATTACGCAAAAATCCAATCGCGCGCAGGCAAAAAGGCTGCAAATGAGAGGATTTGCGAGCGAGAGAAGGAGACGAGGGTGGGTGTAAACTAGAAATATATCGCTGGACGTGCGAGTTATTGTATTCCAGCTGTGCAGTGGGTGTTAAAATAAATGCCTACCGCGGCTATTAATTTCGAAATATATCCCTTGGAGACTCTTCGACTACCTTCGTTTATTTCTTGCAACGCTCACCTGTTGTTTCGAACCTCACCGGTGATCTGAAGAATCCACCCCGGAGGGGGGGTGGGGGATCAGGGGAGCGATAGAAAATGTGTTAATCGGAGACAATCCCGATGGAAATGTGTCGTTCTCCTCCTCGTCTGCCAAATGTGGAAGGCAGAAAAGAAATCTCTCTTTTAGCGGGAAGAGGACGACGTTTCTATTAAGGGACATTTATAAAACTCAACCTATTACCTACAGCGAAACTTATTTCTCATCAGAATTTCAAAGTGGGATTGAGTTAGATGTCTGGTGACGAGCAATGCGGATAGTTTACTGCTGCCTTTCAAGAAGACTTGGCCGGCCTCTCTTCGCTACAATGGCAAATATCTCATCATTTTTACCGGTCCGACTTCTCTCAGTCGATCCATTGTTAGCTTACCCAGAATGGTATCTATTGCCTCTATATCGCACAATAATTGACTTATTCATAGATCCAGGGAGAAATATTTACACAACTCGCGAATATAAATTCCCCATCTCGCATGGAATTTTACGAGAAGCAACAATTGAAACCAGACCGTCCACGGAGAAGACACCGTGTTCCAGACAAAGACAACTACAACAACAACAACAACGACGACGACGACACTACCACACCACTGATCATATCGTGCATCCTGTGTGCATCGCCGCTCCGCAACTCCTCTTTCTCTCTCTCTCTCTCCAATTCCTCCTTTAACTTTACACCATATCATATATTATTATACACTCTACGCTTCCCTTATCTATCTCCAATACCTTCGCTCGTACCTCTCAACACTTATATCTTAAGTTCCTTTTAATCCTATCCTAACATCAACTGCTACCTTTACCACATTTTAATCGCTACACATCAGAAAATTTAGTAGCAAAGACCTACGATCAATACACTTTTCAAACAGTTATGATTAATTAGAATTATCCTTATTTAAACATCGTTATATCATCATTTGCAAACTCTCTTAAATGTCCAAAAATGAATTCCTGGACGAAAATTAAACTTCTTCTCGATAGATACCTCCCAATCTCTCTAAAATGTATGTGCAAAAACGTAAATGTTTCTTCTCTTACACAATTCAGTATTAATCGAAAACCAAGATACCTCTCAATCTCTCTTAAATGTCCAAAAATGAATTCCTGAATGAAAATTAAACCTATTCTCGATAGATACCTCCCAATCTCTCTAAAATGTATGTGCAAAGACATAAATGTTTCTTCTCTTACACAATTCAGAATTAATCGAAAACCAAGATACCTCTCAATCTCTCTTAAATGTCCAAAAATGAATTCCTGAACGAAAATTAAACCTATTCTCGATAGATACCTCTCAATCTCTCTAAAATGTGTGTGCAAAGACGTAAATGTTCATTCTCTTACACAATTCAGTATTAATCGAAAACCAAGATACCTCTCAATCTCTCTTAAATGTCCAAGAATGAATTCTACAACGAAAATTATTCCTCTTCTCGATAAAAACCTCAGAATCTTTCTAAAATGTACGTGCAAAGACGTAAATGTTTCTTCTCTTACTCAATTCAGAATTAATCAAACTCCAAATGTTCTAACCAAATTCAAATACCCTTTTCCAGTTGTTAATGTCATTATAATAATGATAATAACCCTCATTTTTTTAATTCTTATGACATCTCAAAAACTTCCTTGTCGGAAAGACCAAAGTCTTATTATGTGAAGTTGTTGTTTTATGTAGTTATTGTTATAAAATGTATTATTATTATTCCATAAAAACAACATTAGTTGGCATCAAGATGAATCAATTCTATTCAACTTTATATTTGGTAAAATATTAAGAATCGAACTAATTAATTGATTCTCATCTACAAAACAACGTAAACACTTACACGTTAACTACGTTTTAAACCTATCTCAGAAGCAACAGACCTTAACCAAACGTCGTAAATCCAATCAATATTTCATAAAAGAAACGTTTTCTTAAATTTATTATTTTTTTGTGTAAGCTAAAACCTTTTTTTATATAACATAAACCATAGACATTGGCCATTACAATTATAATAAATATCATTAGATAATTTATATAAACCATGACTTTAATATCTTTAAACAAATTTGTTGCTTAATATGTAATAAATTTGTACACATTGCTTGTATTTGAACGTAAATTATTGCATACGTATGTATGCATCGCCGCTTTACGACTAGAATGGAGAACTCAACTCCTCTTTCCAAATCTTCTACAACTTTGAAATATACGCTGTCGAAACTTCCCTCACCGCTAATACCCTTTATTCACAAAACTTCTTAACGATTTTGATTCTAACAAACTTTGACTAATTACCGCACATCTGTAACGTCTTACTAATTTAGAAAAAAAAACAGTTCTTTTTGAACTTATAATTAGTTAAATTTATTAGTATATGAATATTAAGTATTATGTTTTTATAATTACTAAAAATGTCGGGATTTTAACTAACTCAACTTGGAAATTACGTTTAAGCAAAACAAAATTGTTTCGCTTTAAGTTGTCAATTGTTAATGCAAGAAACTTGATTTACAAATTGGGATACAATACAAGTACAAACAAATACATTGGGTCACTCTACAAGAAACGATTGGTTTCAATTCAAAAAATTTACTTGAATCTTTGAAGTATGAAACATAACTTAGTTCACTCCTCGATAGATACCTCTCCCACTCTTTTAAATTACTAATGAAACTATTCGTTTCAATTAACTTTTTGAATGAAAATCATCAACATTCGTTTTATTGAAAGTGTTGTAAATGATGAATTACCATTTTCATCAAGTTTGTAATCAATAAATATGTTTAAGTAAATATCAAGTTTAAGTTTACAATGATATTTGTGTAATGTGATAAACTGATTGTGAAATATGAAAGATTTGTGTTACTGAAGTTTATAAGATCTATTGGTGATGAATAGAGCAGACAGCACCTTCTGTTACGTTATTGTGGATGTGTATCGGGTCCGCTTCTATTCCGAGAAAATGTGAAAGTGAAATATGGAAATGCATTCCGACGTTAAGGCCAAAATAATTCAGTTTGATGCAATTGGAAATATATATACTTTATCGTAGGTTACATAATGAATGCTCTCGTGAACAGACATTCGTACATACACACGTCTGGGTGCGAGGCGGAGTTTTGCGATGATGTGAACTGTGCGAGGTGAAAGGAAAGCAATTACACATGTTATATAAATCCCATATTAATTTCGTCCAAAATGTCGCAACGACGTTGGTGGTAATAATCATGCAAGCACGATTTTCAAATTCCGAGATGGGAAACATTGACTTTTCATTTATACCTGAAATCAACTGGATACTTAAAGTTTACGAAAGCTAAGTAATCTGTTTTGAAGATGCAACTTGGAATTTGGAACGAAATTAATTATAGTTTAGGAAGGAGATTTGATTTCTTGCAGAAGGAATTTAGCTGTTAATAAAATTAATTTCTTATGATTTAAAGTATAATAACTTTAATAAATACTCTTAACGTGATTTACATAATTGCGAATAACGATATAGATTTATCATTTTGCTTGAAAATTAGCCAAATTTATAAATTACTGATTGATCTCTTAATACGTTTCCAACTAAACGCATTCAAGTATAATTCATTTGAAGCTGTAATTAAAGGTAATTGGTAAATTACGTATAGGATATGCATAATATTAAGCAGGATAATCCTTATGGATAATAAATTAGTATCATTTACTACGCAACTTGACTAATTTCGATAATTAAAATGGCTTTAATGCAGCTGCTGCACAGTAAAAGCATTGCGATTTATAGTTGTCTGCGAAGTAAAATCGATGACAAATCTTTAACTTTAACATCTTCTTGCAGCTGTAAACCACTGAATCTATGAAAATAATTCAACATTATTCAATTATAAACCATTGAATCTATGAAAATAATTCAACATTATTCAATTATAAACCATTGAATCTATGAAAATAATTCAACATTCTTCAGTTATAAACCATTGAATCTATGAAAATAATTCAACATTCTTCAGTTATAAACCATTGAATCTATGAAAATAATTCAACATTCTTTAGTTATAAACCATTGAATCTATGAAAATAATTCAACATTCTTTTAACTGTGTTAAACCATTGAATCTATGAAAATAATTCAACATTCTTTTAACTGTGTTATGCATGTTCTGTCTCGCTCCAATTAGTTAACGCCTCTAGTTCAAGTTTAAATTTGATTAGCTGCTCTTCCGGCATTCTCAATTTGTATCTATTTCACGCTCCGAATCTTTTAAAATAATTTCAAAGCAATTTACATGCATTTATGGAATAGATATAGGAGATTATAAAAGCCTATTTGGAAAATTATTAATGGAAATTATGATAAATTTAAGATATTTTATCATAAATTTCATTAGGATTAGACCTGCGGATTGCTTTGAATAAATAAAACAAAAACTTTGAGAATTACATTGAGATTAAATTCAAGAAACATGCATAATATCATTCAATGGTTTATCGCAGTTTTCATTAGAAATTGTAAATAAAGATGTTGTACAAAATTCGATTTATTACATTGATTTTCTCAAGATTTGTATAAAGTTTTAGTAAATCTAAGGTGGATTGCAAATATATCATGGATATAATTATTAAGATTTTGAATAGTTAATTGCATTTTTGTCAAGGAATTATTCATAAAAGATATTTGCAAAAGTGTATGTAATTCTTGAATCTCTAAGTAAAACTGTTGATTAAAATGATACAATATCAACACGTTTTGGATACATTTTTCTCAAGGAATTATAGAGATTTGTATAAACCAAAACATATATCTGGATTGCAGATATGTCATAATATCAAGGACTTTCAATGGTTTACTGTACTTTTTCCAAGGAAATATGAAGTTATATTATCATCAAATTTCATGATTTTAATTGAAATATCTGAATGAGGTAGTAGGCTGGTTTACTGTAGCTTGACTATTGTTTTTATTCGTTCTTAAGGGCTTAGGTTTTACCTTTAGGTTTAAAGTGTTTAAGAAAATGAAATATTGTAAAGATTACCTGAAAATTCCGCAATAGCCGCTGGCATTATCGAATCCTTGGTCCGGGGGAACGACTCTGTCCAAGAATTTCGGTGTCAATGCCAAAGAAGCGACAGCCGCCAGCAACCATTGATCCCCGAGATCACCAGACTCCACGGAAAAGCGAAGCACGTCGTTGGCGTTTTCACTTATGAATCTAGGTCTTTGGCACATTTCCTGAAACGAAAGAAAGAAAGGATGTAAACAGCGCTAAATGTGTTCGATGTGAAAGAGTGGCATGTGCGAGATGGAAATTGGTCGGAGCGAATCGCATGGGAAAAGATAAAATATGATTGCGTGCCTGACCCACTGAAACTTTGACCCGACACATTGACCAAGTCTTTGGATGCAGGTGTCACAGCATCACTGCGCGTAGAAGAAGAGATGGTGGCGTCGGCGGAGGAGGAGGATGAGGAGGAAAGAAGCAGGAGGAGGATGAGGAGGAGGAGGAGGCTTCGATGTCGTTGCTGCATTTCTCGGTGCGTCCTCGCCTTTAATTGCGTCTTCCTTTTTATTCCGGGCAGCAGAAGCAGAACCAGTCTTCGGATTAAGCACAAGAACCTAATTGAATTTATTTAAGATTCTATTGTATATATGGATAAACGCGCGGTTTATGATGCGGCATTTAACGATCGTCAGGCATCCGATAATTATCCTGTGGCAATTAGATCGCAAAGTTCCGATCGAGCGGAATGCGCGTTGCGTAAGAGGATGTTCGGTGATCGCGTTTCGGCGCGCACTTTTGACCTTTATTTCAACTTCTGCACTTGACCCCAGCCAGCACTTCTTCTTGGCATCTTCTTGACTGAACTTGGCATCATCCGTCGGGTTGGAAATTTACGTCGTTTTCCGTACACACAACCACATATTGTCTCTCACTTGTTATACACGAGAAATTACATTGTACATGGGCACAACACGGACATATTTCACGCAATCATATTTCACGTGGAGAGATGTTTGCACTCGTGTGCGCACGTTCGGTTACATAATTTACGGAACTCGAAGCGAAAACTCCAAATGTACAAGACGCACAAAACCGGCAATTTGTACGAGAAGAGATTTATTCAACCTTTATTTACTTGCATCTCTGCTTTTTTTAAATTTTGCGGTCATTCTTTCGCACGTCACAATTTATATTCAAAGTATTCGAAACTTTATAACTTTCAAATTCATACACATTTCAATGCATTTTGTGACAAAGTGCAGAGAAACCTCGTTTTCTGTAATCAATCAGAGAGACCGTAGCAAGTGAACAAGACGAGGATAATTATCATTAAAGTTTACGATTAATCTATATTTTCTTAAACAAGAATATTAAGATGCGACATTTTGTCTTAAGAGAAACCTCATTTTAGCACTTTTTCTATGAAATCAGATGAACATAGATATTAACAGCAGGTGAAGAAGTTGAGAGTATATGTTGTACGAGAACTGGACCAAACATTAGAGTTTACAATTTATACACATTTTCTTAACAGAATATCAAGATGAGACCTTTTTCCTTACGGGAAAACCTTGTTTCAGCACTATTTTCTGATGACTATAGATATTAACAGTAAGAAAAGAAGTAGAGAACAGAAGGTTTTTTTTGAAATTGTTCGGTAAAACCTTGTTTCAGCACTATTTTCTGATGACTACAGATATTAACAGTAAGAAAAGAAGTAGAGAGCAGAAGGTTTTTTTGAAATTATTCGGGAAAACCTTGTTTCAGCACTATTTTCTAATGACTAAACATATTAACCGTAAGAAAAGAAGTCGAGAACAGAAGGTTTTTTGGAAATTGTTCGGTAAAACCTTGTTTCAGCACTATTTTCTAATGACTATAGATATTAACAGTAAGAAAAGCAGTAGAGAACAGAAGGTTCTTTTTGAAATTGTTCTTTGGTTTAAAAATCGTTTTCTGAAAATTAATTAACATACTTCTAGAAGCAGCCCTTTAATGAAATATTCATATTTCCACTCATTATTCACATTTTAAATGTCGTGTAAATATTATTGGAGAGTTCGCAAAAGTTTAAGTACGAAGAATCGATAATTACGAAAATAAAAGTTTGTTTTCATACCGGTTTCGTACTATTAATTATTAATACCTTCGCTCGCATGCGTTTACTTAGCAATAACTTATAGCTTGATGACTTCAGGTAAATAAACAGAAGTAGTAAAAGACACAATACGGTACTTGGACATCGGTCAACCGACTTGGACAGTTAGCTGCATTCACATACAAAACGCACTCGCACACACACACAGTGTGAGAGCATTCGCAATTTCCCCGTTCAATTGAAATGATATATAAAAAGAAATTGCGAAGAAAGCAAATACTTAAATAGTCTCGACAATTTATGTGTCGATTGAATATGGAGATGCTAATGCAACGCCCTGAAAGTAATAATGAGAATAGAGAGAGGTCAGCACTGTGAGGACGAATATGAATTATGAATAGAGAATCAATATGTAAAATGCATTGAAATCAATTTAATAACTCTATTATCTGTTAATGTAAAGTGTAGATTAATTGAGTTATCGATTTCAATAAATTGCTACAATAATAACAACATTATGTGAAAAATAATTTGAATTTTGGTTGTGAAGACTTTGAAACAGTTGTCTTTAAAATTCAATAAAATTTGTATATTTTATATTTGAAGAATGTATATACAGTGGTACCTCGAGTACCCTAATATACGAGTGTTTTGAGATACGAGCAATATGTTGCTTTGATATGAGAGCAAGATTTGAGATACGAGGAATCGCAACAGCTTCTTCAAGATACACCAATTGCTTTGAGATGCGAGCAATTTGACATACGAGCAAGGTTACGGAACGAATTAAACTCGTATGTCGAGGTTACCAGAAAACTCAGAACGTCGAAAAACACATAAATAAAGTAAAGAAGGTTTTTACAAGTTTTACAATGTTCTGTCAATAAAATCCAAAATGGTTAATCACAACAACGCATAAGAAGGCATGTTCTGTTCTGTTAATGTTCTATTTATATTTGTTCTGAGTTTTTCGATCACAAATGAAAAATTAATGAATTTAAATTAAAGAAAAGTACATAAAGATTGTACATATTCAACTTTGTGTTGGAGAAATACATAATTAGATTGAATTTGATGAGAGATATCTAAGTTTATGCAGGTTTTGACGTTGAATGTTTGAAAACTCTATTGGTAATAGACGGTCAGCACGTGTACGTATATGAATAATGAATGGCAAATCAATATGTAACATGGATTTAAGAGCAGTTGATAACTCTATAGGAGCTCGAGGAGCCCCCCAGCAGGACTTGTGCCGTAAGAGGTATAAAATGTGTCACGGAGGATGAGGATGAAGAAGCGGAGAAGGAGGAGGATGTGTAACGTGAATAATTTGAAACGAACGGTAGTAGGCTCGCACTTCAAAAATGGCAAAACTGTTATATTTTGCAGGAATCTATTACCCGTTTCGCAGTACGCCGGAGAATGTAATATTATCTAGCGGAAAAAGAACGGTCGTTTCCGCGTATCGAAAGTCTCGTATGACCGTCATCGTCATCGCAATGCAGCAGCAGCAGCAGCAGCAGCAGCTTCTTGTGCCAGTAATCTTTGAGACGTTTTCTAGGTGAGGTCTAGGCCTCATCCTAATCGATACGAAGAAGTAAATCAATCTAAAAACATTGCATAACAGCGATTTGTACTGCTCTCTTTTACCCATTTTGCCGGAGCACAGGACGCATAAATCAGGTCTCCATCGTTGCGTAATGACAACGATACGGTTTCCTCTCCGCTTGGCGCTCCGCCATTCCTCATCCGAAATCGGTGCCAAATGGAGAGAGGTGTTAATAGAATGCCATGTATCTGTTTCGAAGCATCTTTCGCTCGAGGGAAAAGTCCGCGACGAATTTATGTTCTCCGAGATTCGATCGTTAAGTGCGTGCGTCCGCAATAAAATGCATCGCTTTTATTGCCATGTCCTTTCCTCCTCATCACCATCATCTTCTTACAACCGCCTAAGCTAACGTCTCAAGTTCGTACTTACATGCGGCCTCATCCAGATTATCGGGCTGAAGGGCGGCTTCTTGTGATGGTACAGAGCCTTCGGTCCCGACTGGAAATCCGGGTCTTCGAACAGCGTACCTTTCTCTCTGCACATCCGTTTAACGGCTTGATAACTGTTTTGGTTGCGTTGTCGTTCGTTTGTGCAGTATCTATGGAACATACGAAAAAAAAGAACGACTGTTAGAGCTAAATGTACACGATATTTAAATTTAATTACTAAAGCCATTCGCACACACACACAAAAAAGAACAAACGGCTTCTAATGCTTACAACTTTATATCCACGTTACCTTGGTAATCGGTTGTTAAACATTAAGAAGTAGAATTGACGTCAAATTATTAAAGCGTAAATCAACGAATCTGGAGACAGCTACGACCATGATATAAATCTATAAATATCATGTTTACGACCATACTAATATTTGTCATTACGTTCCAAAGTACAGAGTTTATCCATTTTTTTCTTAATTTATTGCAACGTTAACAACAACAACGTGATTCATTGCATATAAATATTATGTAGAATCAAAATTTGACTATAATTATAATGTTATACGTGTCATTAGACAAGTAAACTGATGATTATATCTAACGTAACGATTTTAATAAACTGAGTTCTTAAACAACATTGAAGTATTTTCATACAACTTAGTGATTCTTCATCACTTAGCATTTGGTACTGCCAATTTTTACATGTTTATAATTGATTGACATTAATTAGAATCCTTTATACTTTTTGAATCCATTCCCAAATATTTCATATACTATAATAAGACTACAGAAACACGTAAACTTAATACAATAGAAATAAAGGAATGGAAAAGAAAATGCATAACTTCTAAAGGCTGTAAATCATGGGTCTTTTTGTCTTTGTAAAATAATATTATTGTTGTATGAAATTCCTGAAATATTAATGAAATAATATATTTAAAGTGTACTTTAGGTCTTTGACCTAAGGTGATGTTTGCACAATTAGTGTGCGGTATGAGGATGGTAATACATATGACTATTAGCCAGTGTTTATTTATTTGTCCGGTGCATTATGCATGAGAACGTCATATCTCGTTTACGGTTCCTTGTAAGAAATCATTAGCGCTGTGACGAAGAAAAGATGTACTTCTTTCCATTTGAATTTCTCATATGTACGCAGCGTCGGCAAGAATAGAGAGTAAATAAGTAAGCTTCATTTCCGTTTTACATATGGAGACGTTCTCATAGCCATGACCCAGTATGAACGAAACAATGGCCAATTAAATGCGAACGAGCAGGAGGAGAGTGTTTTCCGTTTCTGGATCTGCAGGTCGAAAGGAATT
Source organism: Nicrophorus orbicollis (assembly GCA_018845635.1). Lineage (NCBI taxonomy): Eukaryota > Metazoa > Arthropoda > Insecta > Coleoptera > Silphidae > Nicrophorus > Nicrophorus orbicollis. The sequence goes on from JAFMTC010000297.1 coordinate 228,049, forward strand.
GTGGAAGGCGATTCCTCTTCACTTCTGTTTCACCTCCACCTTCGGCACCTCTTTCTATTTCACCTCCTCCTCCTCCACTTCTCTTTGCATTGTGTTCGAACGACGGCCGGACCCGGAAGTGGATTCCCTCACGTGGTGTCGGCGGAGTGCATTATGGTAGAACCGTATTAGGTGTTATTTAAATCGCACACGGATTTGTAGATCGTGTTCACTAATGGAAAGTGAATAGATTTAATATGCGCATGCATGTTCTGCCGCACTGGCGCTAAATTACCTCGAATTATCCCCCCGAAGATTGTTGTTTATTATTTCTGGTTAGTGAGCTCTGCGAGCCTCAATTATTTTCACCCATTTCGCATCGAAATCGTATGATTTGCGGGATTTATGACTTCTAACTACTTACTTCTCTTCCATCCGTGGACGTAGCGGACCTCCGTTCCGTCGAGGAAACGGAACCCCTCATCCGAGAAACCACGCACGGACACGTTACGAATACTTCACATTTCGTAACATTTTACATTCGAATTCTTTCAACTAGATCTACTTTATTGTATTTATAATCAAATAACAAACCTTCCAGTCTTAATACAGTTTACCGGTGATGCATTTCGATAGTCTTACTCTTTACGAACATATTTTGAGAGCTTTTGAAATTGGAAGATTAAAGTCGAAGTTTGAGTCGTCGAAATTGAACTCAAAACACCAATTTTTCAGTTTTTACTTGTCAAACAATCAATTAATATATAATAGAAGTATTAGGACGGAAAAGCCTATAGTTTATACCAGAGGCAGACTTAACTACCTAGATACGTTCCACGAACCATGGCCGCAAAGCGAAAAGCCGTACAAGGAATTAATTATTGCGCTTGCGCAAGATTGGCAACATGTAGATATAGCGAAACATTTTAGGCCGTAAATCGAAAACGTTCCTTAATTGAAGAGGGCCGTTATAGCGAAATGCCGTATAAAGAGCGACCGTATAGCGATGTATGGGTGTAATTAAACAAAAATCAAAGTTCTTTTAACTATTCATTGAATTATTGGGAAAACCGTAAACCAGATACACATAAACGCGTACATCAAAACATTGCTTTCTCAGACCTGCGGAATTCGAAGCATGTCCAAGAACTTGCGCTATAAATTCTGAACGGATGTAAACACATGTGCGCGTGCATATTTTGTATGAATGAAATCAGGTGAATTCTGCAACAGCGAAACGTTTCCATTTCTGTTTTCTTTCACTGTATTTTACAACTTTGTCAACGAATTGTTTATTTTCAATCATCTTAATATCAATTATGTGATAAGTGCCAATAATCCAATGATCCAGATACGAGTTTAGCAGCGTCGTGTGTACAAGGATCAAGGGTATTAATGGTCCGGTTAATGCACCTGCTACCACCGCAACGAAAGCGCTTTCAGTTTCATCTTCCTCCTCCTTAATGAGGTCACTGAATCCACCAACAAATTGCTTAATTGCCGCACTTCTTTTATAGTTTCATTGCCATTAAAACGCGATGCATCGCAAACTCTCCGCTCTAGCATTAACGTGCTTACTACACAAAATGAAAAGAACTACACACAGAACAAAAAAAAATGGAAGGAAGAGCAGAGAAAATATAATAAAAGAACGGTCGACCTTTATGAGAAGCTACCGATTCACACGATTCCCTTTTTCTTGTATTAGACGTTTATAATTACCACAAAATCCCGGCCGAGTAACACCTGCTTTCGCGGTACGAGCAATCAGCGAGCCCCGAAGACAGACAGACAGAAAGAGAACTCTTGTGGCAGCACGAAAGCACAATTTTATTGAATCTAACACTTGCAATTCTGGTGGACGTTGAAATTATTAAATAATTAAACTCGAATGCAGGTATTTAGTGGGCTCTTTTTTGTTTCGTTGTCGTCCTTTTCTTTCCCTCATCTCACAGGAGGATACTTAAAGTCCAAGGAATCTCGAAAATATTATTCAGTCTCTTGTTGTTGTTTTGCTTCATTCATCGACATCCGCCACTTACAATCACGTTATTTATTTGCGTTAATAATATGTACTTTCAGCTCAGAATTTATTAAGAAACGCATCTTTTCAGTATTATCAATCGCCAACATTTCAACTTAATGCCTTTCATAAGATTTACTTATTACTCTACAAAATTTATTGATCAATCTTCGCATTTCACTGTATAACTCAATAAGCACGCATGCCACTTACAAGTACAAATACTTAAAGAATAGTACATTTTTCAGACTTTAATTTGAATATTCTATCAGATTTATTTTTGTTGTAACAAATTAGCAAAATTGTTAAAATAAAGTTTCTTACTTTCTATGATTAGGAACAATAATTGTAACTATGTAAACTCTAATGAAAGACAAATATATAGGCTAGAATTCCAGTGAAATTTTATGTCTCTTACTTTAACCAATTTCTTGCAATTAACTATCAAACAATAAGAAAATGGTAATAGAAATTGCTCTTACTATTTACTAAATTACTTGACAATTAGGTATACTAGTCGTAAGTGTAAATACTCCAATTAAAGACAACATTTCAGTGAAATATTACATGTTTTACTTTGACCAATTTCTTGCAACAAGCTATGAAATATTAACAAAATGTTAATAAAAATTCTCTTATATTACTTGACAACCATGAATACAAGTAGTAAGTGTAAATACACCAATTAAAGACGACAACTTTAATAAAATATTACAATTGCATCTTTCAGTGTTTTCTTGTAACAAACTTAACAAAAATATTATTTGAATGTTTCAACGGGTCTCGGTTTTTATCGTATTACTCAACAATCACGGAAACCAATCAGTAAAACCAGTACTCTAATTAAAGACTAATATACAAGGTTTAATTTATGTACATTGTCACATTTGTAACTTATACCGTTCTCTTATAATAAGCTGTTGAAGTTGAATGTTACAGCTGTTTCAATTTGTAAATAAAATTCGAAACACGTAAGTCGAAGAGATTAATAACGACGTTAGTGAAGCAAGGAGCAACCAGGTAATAGATGTTTTTGTTGCAATATGTCGGTATTGATTTAATCTTACCATTAGATGTAATACCAAACAAAAAAATGTATTCGCAGGAAACGATGCACGTAAAAATGCAAATATATTGAACCGTTTTCTCGACAAGAAAAACGCACGGAAACGGAAAACGGAAAACGTAAATGGAGCATAAATAATGTTATTATAAGCGGTCCTTAAAACGGACCATACATCATAATTATGAAACCTTTTTGTTATTGCTATTAACTATGATATTTGTATGTAAAGTGAAAGAATATATTGAAAAAATCTTGTATATTTTTCTCAAATCATGTACTTTTTTTGAGAATAAGAAAGAGACTTGTACTAATTACGTATATTTTGACTTAAAGAAATGTGTGTGTGCGCTTGTAACAACAATTTTCTCGGCGCTTTTAGACGCCAAACCTGGTAGTGCTACACCGCTGTTTAGTATCTAGCCATTGTCATCTGTTATCCTTATAAGTGCAGGTGAATCTGGTGCATAATTACTTGAGCCTGTAACTAAATCTTGCGCGTTTAAATGCAAACGATGGGAAAACCCGGAACGCAAAGTACTCACATTATGCAGAGAGCGAGGAGGAAAATGAGTGGATCGAAAGTGATTGCAGGAACGTTCTCTCATCGACAGGAACAGCGTTTACGATACGGAGAAGTCGTCGTACGGATAGTACGAGCTCGTCGAAATCTCGCTGACCGTATTCTTCGAGTCCAAACGCGACAGATCGTAGTTGACCTCGCTGATCACGGTCTCCCCGAACTTGTCGTAGAGCCTGCTCTGCTCCCGCAGGATGTGCTGCTTCCTCTTGAACTCTTCGATCTGCTCCTGAAGCTCCCTGCAGTCCTGCTCCGACTTCATGATGTCCTCCTTCAGCTTCACGTAATACTTCTTCACCTCGTTCGAGGTGTTGCTCAACTTCTGGATGCTCTCTGCGGCCATGATCACTCTACCTTTCGAGGACTCTATGTCGGTTTGCTTCCTATCCAACTTGAATTTCAACACGTCCAACTGCAGATCGATTTCGGCGGGGTTCGCTAATTTCGCGTAATGTTTCGCCCTGCCGTTCGCGTCCAGGACGAAACGATCCCTGAATTTTTGGAAGTCTCCGGAGATGAGGAAGAGGAACAGCACCACGCCGCTGGCCGTGGCCAAAACGATTGAAAACAGGAACACTAACATTTTGATTTATGTGACACGCGTTTGACACTCCCGGCTGATCTCTTGTTTTATCTCATTTATTTACATCATTCGTTTCCAAGTGGATACATTTCATTTTTTATAAACAAAACACATCATTAATTTTTTCACGTAGAAAACTCTTGGAAAAACGCAACGTAGTTACTAATTACGGGAGGAATCGGTGAAAGTTGCAATTGCAACAATTGGATTAGTTTTGCTTTTAATCAAGATTTGATTGATGTCGAGATTGCAAAAAAACATCTTGGGAATGTCTGATGTAATTCGAAAACATGTTTCTTTTTTCAACATTTTAATGGAATTTCTATATATAAAAAAAACAACTTTTAATTAGTTTTTTTTTTATTGTAAACTACCCCAACATCTTAATAATCATTATATTAGAAAATTCTTTTGATGTAAAAAGTTATTCCATTTCATTTCGATGTAAAAATTAAATCCAAAATGTTACAAGAAATTCAATCTACGAAATCGTTAGATCTACCTAATGATTCATGTCTTAACATAACGAAATTTTACCTCACTTAACTTATTTTTTGTTGATATCAAACATTTCATTAACGCACATATTTATTGAAGAAAAGACTAAATAATTAACTTTCCTCTTAATAAACCAAATATTATTATATTCTGGTAATTATTTTACTAATTAATTATTAACTTGTTACAACTAAATGTGTGGTCAATGAATGTGTTTAATAATGATAATAATATTAAATTACAATATGAAATACAATCAAGTCTCGAATTAAAGTTAATCAAATATTGTATTATATTTTCAATCGATTACGTCGACTATTTTCTCTATTTTTCCATGCCTTCTCGGATCGTGCTGTTCGTTCCCTTTTGCAGAAATGCAGAAGTGTTATTACGGAATAAAGATCAGGTGGCGGTGGTGGCACGAGAAGGAGAGAACCAGAGAGGGTGGCCTTGTCTGTGCCCAAGAAACGGAGCACATTGAATGCTGTTAATTGACTTAACGCTTATATCGACCTACCGCGGATCACATAAATCAGTTCATCTAATTGTGGCCGCACCGAACGTGACCGCATTATATACGGCCCCATATATTTATAATATCTTTATCATTTTCCAACTTTATAATTTTCACTATTTTCCTTTCCTTTTTTACCCCTTTTCGCAACTTATTACCGAGCTTTCGTTTTTGCTTACTTTATTTATACTTCTTCGTGTCTACGTAACGATCGAAACACGATGAGGTAAGTCTGAGCTTTGGAATCTAAATACGAGATTTTCAGATTTAGATTTCACACAATACAATTATCATTTACTTTTCAAGTTATTGTCGATAGATGAGAATTCCAGGTTGTTTTACTCAATATATGGATTATTGAATGGCTTTACAAACGCAGCTGCGAATGCAGGTGTTCACTCCTTATATGAATTATTTAATAGCTTTACAATCACATCTGCAGATGCAGGTGTTCACTCCTTATATGGAAATTGTTTACGTGTTTTACAATCGCAGTTGCAAAGCGCAGGTTTTCACTCCTTATATGGATTATTTAATGGCTTTACAATCGCAGCTGCTGTTGCAGGTGTTCACTCCTTATATGGAAATTGATTACGTATTTTACAATCGCAGTTGCAAAGTGCAAGTGTTCACTCCTTATATGGATTGTTTAATGGCTTTACAATCGCAGCTGCTGTTGCAGGGGTTCACTCCTTATATGGATTATTTAATGGCTTTACAAACACAGCTGCAAAATGCAGATGTTCACTCCTTATATGGTTTATTTAGTAGCTTTACAATCGCAGTTGCAAAGCATTTTGCAGGAAAATTTTCAAACAATTTTTCAAAAACATAATATTTCTACAAGTTTCATCACATGATCGAAACACATTGAGTATTTTCTAGAAATTGAAAAATGTATGATAATATAGAGTCTATCAAAATGTTGAATAAAGTAGAACCTAAAGAAGAATCATTCAAAGATGAGAACTCTTGAACTTTTTACTTCTGGATGCTTGGCTTCAGCAATGATTTGTGTGCTGTGTAAGCCGATGATGAAAGCTAAACGAAAATGTGAAAAAACGCAATGTTCTCATCTTCGGCTCTTCCGAAGGGTTCGCTATAAATTTCTGCCTGCGAAGCGCGTGCAATAATATATGGAGGTCAATTTAAGGTCGAATGTGTCGAATACGTGTGAGATCCTCAGTTAATGCATCGTTTCCTGGTTTAGTTTAATATTAAATTAAGGCTCAACTGCGATGTGCCGTTTGTATACGTACGTATGAAAGTAAATTTGAGCATGTGTGAGTGTGTGTGCGTATGTATACGTATGAGTTTGTGTGTGTGTGTGAAGTTAGAGGTGAGTGAGTGTGTGTGTGTATATTTTCAGGACTTCAGTTCGCATATGTGTGTGTGTGTGTACGAGCAAAGCGTACGCGACCTATTATCATTTAATGCTACCCATGTATCATCATGATTTAATATATGTACTTATGTGCACTTTGTGTACCTTGTAAATTATCTCCCTTTCTCTCCATGTGTGCGTATGTGTTGGTCTCTCTGTATGTGTATATATATAAAAGCTAAACTATCCCATCCGCACTTGTACTACTTTATTTGCTTTATTAAAATTTCTACCTAAATCTTGTACTCAACTCAACTAAACACAGCATATATTTCATATTTATACCTCGTTAACCCGACCACAATGTTACCCGGAGAACTTACTACTTTGGAAGCGTGTTTTGAGAACCCCACAAACAGATATATCCATTCCTCCTCCTCCTTCTCCTATTATTATTTTTTCCCTATCCCTCGAGCAGTGTGCACTTCCTTCGCGTTTCCCGCACATCCATAACTTCTGATTATGCAATACTTATTATTATTTTCGCCGCGGCGGACGGTTCTCGAACCCTTTACAAGCGAATCGACGTTTTATTGAAGCACGTGCTCTTATCCTAATGCATCCATAAAATCTGTTATTAGACCCGGCTCAATCGACATCTGGAACTGCAATTACTGTACCTAATCGACCCAACTATTACCAATAAGCTACCTGTATTGTTCACCACATCAATTTCATATATTTCATCATTGAAAACCTTATAATTAATTAGTTAAAAATAAACATAATTTTATCCAAATACTAATTGATTCAATGTATAATAGCCCTTTATATTCAAAAATAATAAATTTTCTTTATAAATAGATGATAAAACTACGAAAAATTCATAGAAAAGTTATCAAACAAAGGATAAATATTCAATTAAGTAACATTAAAATGAGAGTTTACAAAATAAGAACAAATTTCTAATAAGAAGTTCAATCATTATTACAATCTTAAAAGTGTATATTTATCATTATCGTAAAGTGATGTTTTGTAGAATGGTAATAAGACTTAAAGAAAAAAGTTTCTTACAAAAGTTTTAAATAAACGCTTCATGTTCAATTAAGTAATATTGGCTAAACGAAAGTTTGTAAAGTGAGAATATTTTTCTGATTAGAAGTTCAAAATTTGTTCAAATCCTAAAAGTATACATACGTAAAATGATAATTTGTAGAATAACAATTATTTTTTGCGAAGATTTTAGTTCTTTCGTAAAGTTTACAATAAAAGCAAAGTCAATAGATCTTTATATTCAAAATACAATAAATTTTGTTTATATAATAATATAATAGATGATAAAACTATGAAAAATTCATAGAAAAGTATTCAAACAAAGCATAAATATACAATTAAGTAACATTAAAATGAGAGTTAACAAAATAAGAACAAATTTCTCATTAGAAGTTCAATCATTATTACAATCTTAAAAGTGTATATTTATCATTATTGTAAAGTGATGTTTTATAGAATGGTAATAAGACTTAAAGAAATAAATAGTTTCTTACAAAAGTTTTAAATGAATGCTTAAATATTTATTCAATTAAGTAATATTGGCTAAACGAAAGTTTGTAAAGTCAGAATATTTTTCTCATTAGAAGTTCAAAATTTGTTCATATCCTAAAAGTATACATACGTAAAATAATAATTTGTAGAATAACAACCATTTTTTGCGAAGATTGTAGATCTTTTGTAAAGTTTCCAATAAAAGAAAAATTAATAGCCCTTTATATTCAAAATACAATAAATTTTGTTTGTATAATACTATAATAGATGATAAAACTATGAAAAATGTATAGAAAAGTATTCAAACAAAGCATTTAAGTAACATTAAAATGAAAGTTTACAAATTAAGAACAAATTTCTCATTAGAAGTTCAATCATTATTACAATCTTAAAAGTGTATATTTATCATTATCGTAAAGTGATGTTTTGTAGAATGGTAATAAGACTTTAAAGAAAAAAGTAGTTTCTCACAAAAATTTTAAATAAATGCATAAATATTCAATTAAGTAATATTGGTAAAACGAAAGTTTGTAAAGTGAGAATATTTTTCTCATTAGAAGTTCAAAATTTGTTCATATCCTAAAAGTATACATACGTAAAATGATAATTTGTAGAATAACAACCAATTTTTGCGAAGATTGTAGATCTTTTGTAAAGTTTCCAATAAAAGAAAAATTAATAGCCCTTTATATTCAAAATACAATACATTTTGTTTATATAATAATATAATATATGATAAAACTATGAAAAATGTATAGAAAAGTATTCAAACAAAGCATTTAAGTAACATTAAAATGAAAGTTTACAAATTAAGAACAAATTTCTCATTAGAAGTTCAATCATTGTTACAATCTTAAAAGTATATATTTATCATTATCGTAAAGTGATGTTTTGTAGAATGGTAATACGACTTTAAAGAAAAAAAGTAGTTTCTTACAAAAGTGTTAAATAAATGCTTAAATGTTCAATTAAGTAATATTGTCTAAACGAAAGTTTGTAAAGTGAGAATATTTTTCACATTAGAAGTTCAAAATTTGTTCATATCCTAAAAGTATACATACGTAAAATGATAGTTTGTAGAATAACAACCAATCTTTGAGAAAATTGTAGTTCTTTCGTAAAGTTTCCAATAAAAGCAAATTCGTAAAACGAAAGTGAGAACAACTTCTTGAAAATTAACTGTTTTCAAAAATTGTTCAAAAAATATTTTCTCACAAAAGAGAATACGTAAATGTTGAATATCTAAGTATAATTGATAATATCTTTTGCAAAAATTAAGAACAACTTTTTGACTCATAAAATCAAAGTTTCTTGTAAGAGCATAATAAATTTATACGTAAAGTTTGTAAAAATCGGTCAAAATGGAGTAAATAGTTGTTTAAATTTAGTTTTCCGCGTATTCCAATAAATATTTGTTATTACTATTTGTAAATGAATCACACAGAATCTGATAATTGTTCAGACTTAATTCAGAAAAGTTGTTCTAAATGTTTATATCCACTTTACATGCGTGCATTAAACGTATTCTAAATATATATATATATATGCAATGAAACCATACCCATGGACAGAAAAAGACTCCTTGTTTTCGTTGCACAGACAGTTAGTTTCTTTAGTTAAGTGCAACGTAATCCGATCCGTTGACTGCGGACGACGGCGTAAAAACATCCGACAAAACGATAATATTCAGCACCAAATTTAGATAAATGCAAATTCCACAAACCTAGATAATGTAGATTGTTTATCTTCTGCTTTATTCGCGTGTCCGTTCATCCACGCTCTACCATTTACTGGGCCTGCGAACAACAAAAACAAAACAATTTTATTGTTGAATAAATTCCACACGCATACACATACGCATAAATATGTATATATATATATACTCACACACACACCAAAATCAACAAACACACGCAGCCACTCAACAACAAACAAGCGCATTCGTGCGAATGCGCAAATAAATCGTTGCATAAGACAATTAAAAAAATCCTCTAATTTGTTATTCAAACGAGGGAATGAATTAAAAAGTTTATACACATGTGCAGAGAGGAACATTGCACACGTGCAGCAATTACACCATGAATTATCCATTATATAGCATTAGTTTTCGGTATATTTTTGACATCTGTTTCTTCGGTAATAAGAAATTTAAGAAGTTAACATTACTTATGAAGATCGTCACTTTTTTCTATTAGAAATAATCGATTGAAGAAGAAGTTGGCTTTGCTTAATATTGATGACAGGCTCAAGGCTAAATTGGGAAAACAAAAGCTCCGAACAATTGAACAATGCAAAAGCATGACATAAGTGATGAGGAATTCAAAAAAAAATTGTCGGCGAAATTATTATTTTAGATATGTCATAAGAAAATCTCAACTATTTTTTCAACATTTTTGATATTTTGTACTTATATAATTAATTTACATGATTGATTTTAACAGATTGGAGAAGACTGAAGTCAATAAATGCAATAAATTATGTTAAATCTTATTACTTTAACACATTTCATAAAAAATTGTAATATTCAAATTCTGTACCTTACTTTTATTAAAATAAAATAACTTGTTAATACGGAAATTGTGTTTTCTGAGAAATACTAGAAAAATCTAACTAATAGCAGGATAAAAAAGGACTTTTATAATTAATACATAAATGTTTATATAAAACCGTATTGAAAAAAGTTACATAAAATGAAATAATAATAATTATGTATAAATACAAAAAAAAGTTAGATTGAATTACAAACTAAGCTACTTTAAATAAACGTTGATTAAAAAAGACTAAGACTTAAAATCCATATTAGAAAGACACACAAAATCCGAATGGATCGGATTTATTTAACAAAAAAATTAGAATTGTTAATCTCATACTTATCATAAATTGATATTTAAAAACGTAATATGATTAGTCATTATTATAATCCAAATCATTAGCATCTATTAACTTTTTATTCAACACGATTTGAAGCATATCCAAATGGCAAACAAGTCGCGTTCAGTTTTTTTTTTTGCATTTGAATTAATTGCGACGCAGGCAATGTTTATTTTTAGTGTTAATGAAAATGGCAATATTTGCACAACAGCTACATCTCAGTTTGTGCATCCATTTATCGCCGATGACGTTCACTTCGTGCCGCACCATTCAGAACTACTTCAATTGCCTACGAATCTATTAATCATTTGCAATGTAAATAGACTTCAATTGTAATTACCGCATTCAGATTAACCATATGATTTGCAAAAGCTTTGTGAAACTTATTAATACTTTGCTTAAAATGTATTGAATTTCAATTGTATCATCATTGTTAATTGAACGTATTCGTATTAGGGAAGTAAATTAAATAATATTCAGTTAATAAGTGTGTGTATATCTTTAATAAAGACATTAACTTTTTATATATAAAGTTTAACCAATGTATCATTTCAAATGAAACTTTGTTATTTCAATTGTTATTACAGTCGTTTGTTGTTTTTGCTATTATATCAACTGTTTCTATGACTACTAACTCATTGACGAAATGGAATAATTTTCATAGTATTTTTCATTCATAAATTGAATATTTTGCAGTTCAATATTACAGTTTATTAAAAGTAATTAGTATTAACAAATATTGTGTAAATTAGCATTTATAGTCTCACCCTTAGAACATTGATTGATATATTAGAGTTCTGTCACACAGTCAAACTTTGAACAACATATTCAGGATCTATTAATCAATATTGCTGTGCATATGATGGGCCGAAACAAATCATGTTTGTGACATGAAATGACAGCGCTTCAACGTCAAAGTCCAAAGGTTTCTGAAGGACTTATAAAGGATATAAATCATTTAATCGGACTTAAAACTGTATCATTCGAATCATATTAAATTTTGCTTGTAATTGTTATTATGTATATTTTTGTCACAAATTGGTGTTTCATGCAATAGTTATCAACTATATGAACCATAAACTTTTATTAGCTGTCTATGGGTACAATTGGTTTCACGACAATCTCCACATTCTGCTTCGAATTTTATCTTAATTCGACCACTTTGTATGCAAAGGATCTTGCTGTTCTTCGTATACAGCATATACATATTATATCATTTTTTTTCGTCCTCGGCTCGATATTTCAGCTCGCAGCGTGTTTTATTTATTATTATCCCCTTTTGCGCTGATAATATTTGTAACAATGCAATATACCCATTGTGTGTGGGATATTAATAGGCATTTTGAGCTTTATCTGCATCCAGTCGCTTTCTTTCTCTCTGTTTCATCGGCATTGTGTCCATCATTATTAGTTCTAAAAGAACGTCGATGCAAATCGACGTGATGGAAATGTACGTAATAATAACTTTACAGACGCAACCAATTAGCGAATGCTTTTCTTTCTTAGCTTTTATACCTCAACAACAACAACAAAAAAAAGCAACGCACTTGATATATTACCCATACATCATACTTATATTTTACGATCTCCGCATTTATGCTAATTGATAATTACACTAATTTTGCATACATTAAATAAAGAGGACGAACATTTCCCAATTGATAACGAACCACAAATTATGATTTTGTTCTGTCGGGATTTTTTTCGGGATTATGATACTAGATTTCGATTTTCGGGATTTCAATTTAGACCCATTATTCTCCCCATTTAAAGTATTAAGACGCATCCTATTCGTACTCTTGTACGATATTTAAGTCCTCAATTAGTCCGGTTTTTGAGCAGATTATCCGCACTATGTTGTACATTGAAAGCAGGTATTTATGAAGCGGCAATGAACTTGAAAAACGTAACTTCCGTTCGGAATGCATGTTTTATCGTAAAACTTTAAATACTTCTTGGAAGGTTGCGTATATTCATTAATCGCAAATTGTCCTTGACATTGTTCAAGTGAAAGCTCTTCGGCCGACGGACCGTGCATCATCTGAGCATTGCTTGAATAACTAGTAAAGGTACGATTCGAATCGCCGTTTCTTTTTATCCTTACTTCATCCTTGTTTTATCAGTATCGGTATTTATCGGTTAGTTTAACTATTTGATAGTTTCCAATGTACAGTTTACTAACCACCCACGCTTTAAATTTGATTTTATTAGCAGAAAGCAATAAAATTTATATGTATTTATGTATAATGGGAATTATCAAATTATTGGGAAACTTTTGCATATAAATATTTATGTTTCCTCGTTTCACGTTAATGGTTATAATCGATAGTTCACGCTTTGTGAACTTTGCATTTCCAAAGATTTTATAGAGAAAAAGTGTTCTAATTTGATGTAGTATATTTCATTTATAGTTAAACTAATAAAATTATACTAATTAAAGTTAGAGCATATTTTGCATCATTCAAAATGTAAAAAATTGGATTATTATAAATTAATTAAAATTAGCCGATTCAACGACTTACATATTGCTATTTTTTGTTGTGGGTACGTCCATCCAAACATGGGACTACAAATAAATGAATATGAATGAACGTTAGCAACTGCTTATTAATTAAGGAATGTGGGTACGTATCCTTCTCTATTTCCATCTAAGAAATATGAGATTCTGCACGTTGATAGAATCATTGGAAATAATTAAGTCGAATATGTGTGTGTGTTTCAGTATGTGTTTAAGTGTGTGTTGGCTGCATATTTGGAGTAGATACAGATGGAATGGGTCAGATAAAATAGCATTACATAAAACGTGCCGGAGAAATTTACACCGTGAAAATGTCTGTAATTACGTTACGAACGTGATTCATATAGAGAGTATATCTATTCAAATTCATTTCGAAATTCCCCATCCGTTATTGTTTTTTCATTCAATGTTCTTGTTATAGCTGTTGCTTTGCTTTATGTTACATTTTGTTGTACTTTTTTCATGTTGTTTTGTGTATTTTTAATAGTTCATTTAGTCATTTTTTTATAATGAAGTTTCTTGATGTTGTAAGATGTTGTAGATGATAGTCATTGATGTTGTTAATTGAAGTTGTAATACATATTGGTTCATGATTTTATCAATTGAAGTTGATGCATATACTTGTATTTGGTATTCTTAATTGAAGTTGTTGTAATTCTTGATTTTACTATTAATGTAGATATTGATTCTTCATGTTATCAATTGAAGTTGTTGTAGATATTTGTTAAAGATATTGGTTTTTGATGTTCTCAGTTAAAGTTGTATTAGATGTAGGTTTTTCATGTAATGAATTGAAGTTAATGTACAAGTTGATTCTTCATGTTATCAATTGAAGTTGATGTTATCAATTGAAGTTGTATTACATGTAGGTTTTTCATGTAATGAATTGAAGTTAATGTATATGTTGATTCTTCATGTTATCAATTGAAGTTGCATTAGATGTAGGTTTTTATGCAATGAATTGAAGTTAATGTATATGTTGATTCTTCATGTTATCAATTGAAGTTGTATTAGATGTAGGTTTTTCATGCAATGAATTGAAGTTAATGCATATGTTGATTCTTCATGTTAACAATTGAAGTTGATGTTATCAATTGAAGTTGTATTAGATTTTGGTTTTACATGTAATGAGTTCAAGTTATTGTCGATGTTAGTTCTTGATATTAACAAATGTTGTTGTTGTAGATGTTATCAATTGAAGCTGTTGTAGATATTGGTTATTGAAGTTATTAATTGAAGTTATGAAGATGTTAGTCTTTGATGTTATCGATCAAAATCGATTGTTTATATTAACACATGATGTTGTTGTAGATGATGATCATTTATGTTATCAATTGAAGCTATTGTAGATATTGGTTATTGAAGTTATCAATTGAAGTTCTGAAGATGTTAGTCTTTGATGTTATCGATCAAAATCGATTCTTGATATTAACACATGAAGTTGTTGAAGATGTTATCAATTGAAGCCGTTGTAGATATTGGTTATTGAAGTTATCAATTGAAGTTCTGAAGATGTTAGTCTTTGATGTTATCGATCAAAATCGATTTTTGATATTAACACATGAAGTTGTTGTAGATGTTATCAATTGAAGCTGTTGTAGATATTGGTTTTTGAAGTTATTAATTGAAATTGGTTCTTCATGCTAACATTTGAAATTTTGCATATGTTGTTATAATGAGAAGTTGTTAGATCTTCATGTTATAACTTGAATTAGTTGGTTATGCATGTAATTAATTGAATTTATTGTAGATGTTATTCCTTCGAGGTATAACTGGAAGTAATTAGAGATGTTTGTTGTTAATGTTCTAAATTGAAATTTTTGTAATAGGTTATAAATTCAAGTAGTAATTGTCCTTAATATTGTTAAAGATGTTAGTTCTTAAGTAGATGTAGATGTTATTTTTTTGATATTGATGAGATATTATGCTGAAGTTACTTTGGAAGTAGGTTGTGGATCTTGATATAATAAACTAAATTTGATGTAGATGTTATCGATTATGTAATTGTGTGATGCTTTTGTAATCGTTATTTTGATTATGGGTTAAAAAGTTGGTACTTGATGTTAAATTTTAATACATATTTAAATATTGAAGATATTGCGAATTTGACTTTTTGATGTTGTAGATTTTAGTTGTTTGTTGCTTCCAAATGAATAATTCTGCAAAAATTTGTATCTAAATTAGATGTTAGAAAAATGTTTCGCGTTCGGAATTGATGTTCGACGTTGTAACAATTGTTGAGGAAGCCGACGAATCTCTTGATGTAACGCCACATTGTCCGAACCACATAAACGTCTTTGATGTCGGCCCGATAGATTAATTATAGATGCAGATTATCATCGACGTATATAAGGTAGTGATTGATGTACCACAATTTTTGTTTCATTCCGTTCGATCTATTTGTACTTTTCGAAACGCGTGTTATTGATACGGCTCCTCTATTCATCGTGCATTTTGCCGACCGTTTCGATTCTCTTCGCTTCAGACATCTTTGGCGAAGATGCACGTGTGGATCTTTTCAGTCTGAAAGAGGATATCGTCTGCGAAATTACGGAAACCGATGATAAAATGCACACGCACACTCCACACCACAGAATATTTATGCATGGATGGGATGTCTTCGGCCCAGTGATAAATCCTTGCGAGGGACGTCTCGAATAAATGCATTTTTAATAAGAATCCGAGATTCTTCCTTCCTAATGAGCAATCCATAGGAGATTGGAGGAGAACACGTACAGTATTCATTCCGCCGAAGAAGGAAAGAGCTGTTGCGTGAAATCGTCGAATGAGAAAAGAAATATGCAGCAACCGTATTTAGCATTGTACACACACACAATCGAACACTCACTTACGTATACGTACACTGCAAACACCTATACTCGCTCGACACTTCAGCGTCAGCGAGGAACGGTCAGCAATGAATTGCACCTTTGCAAAGTCTAAAAATTCCACCCAACAGATCCCCAATTAAACACCCCACTAATAGCTAATTTATATTTAAATATATTGCACGTCTATTTATAAACGCGAATATGATCGTGGTGGCGTTTGACCAAACCAAACCGACGGAGAAACCAATTAAGGATAAATTTACAGTCACGCAGCAACGATTTGTTTCCTTCACATTTGCACATTATTTTATTTCTTATTTTATCATTATTATCACTTCTTTTTGCTACGTCCAATGAAAAATAATACTTTTCTAATTATATAAACTTATTTCTTTTCTAAATAAACAATCTTAAGTATATAACATTTCTTTGTAGATGTATATTACATCATTTTATTTAGTATTCATAAATTACTTATATGAATACTCTAACTTTATAAAAGTTGAGAAGTTTGATCATTTTGTAACTGCTACTGACTCCTCCTTATGATTGCAATACAACCTGACAAGACCTTAGAGACGACCTTCCTGGTCGATGTTTCCTGGAGTATTGGGATTATATCACGATCCTCCAGAGTCCTTGCAGATGCCCCGACCAGGCTTTACATTGCATATACACCTTTACAGCAATTACATACTGAACTCTATCATGTTATAAGAGTATAATTGTATAAAAGAACTGGACAAAAGCTCAAAGATCCTTCAGGACTCGATTTCCTGAAGTATGTGAATTACATCTTAATCCTGAGGAGTTTGCAGAGGCCCTGACAACGATACACCTTTACATCAATTATGTTTTTATACCAAGTAACCTTTCTAATCCATAATGTTATTTACAAACTGTTACTAAAGTCCAAATATAGTGGTTACACTATTCCTTTTTTAACTAATAATTAGACATATGAATTGCTAAAACTTTCCAATCGATTTGATAAATTGCGATGAAAACTTATTTGTAAATATTTTTGGAAAATCATCATCACTCAAAACGAATATGTTTGATATTAGTTTAGAACACTTATACAAACGCATGGGTGTCTTTCTACTTTATGTACATCAACCTGTGGAATCCTCTTTAATACGTCTTTAAATTTATTCAAAGAAACTTACAATCCTGACTTGTTTATTTCCTCTTTTCACTAAACCAGTTAAGGAATTTGATCTAATCATTTAATTTCTTTAGAAAAAAGACACTACAAAGTTGTAATTTTATCATTATCCATGAATTGATCATCTCTATAAGGGATTTGATCAAAACCCAGTTTTTATCATTTTCCTACGATTTAAGTGAATTTAAGCACAAAATTTGATTCTAAAACTGAACAACTCCTGACATTGGTAAATGAGGGTTGGACTCAATGTCAACCCTTTGGGATCCATAGGTTCGCTCACTTTTAGACTTTCAAGCAACTAACTTGCAGCTGTACGTAATTCACGTGTTTCGCCGTTGACCCTTTTCGGGCAAAAGTGGGGGAGCAATAAATACATTACACGTGCTTTATATTTAATACTTCGGGGATACATAAACCAATTCAGTCGACTCAAATTTAAATCCCGCTGTTTAACGAGCTTAACGAGCCAAAAGTTATCCATTAATTTACAACCGAACTTTCTGTACACAGTTTTCATTAATTAACAATAATAATTAGATTTATTGTAACAGATACAGACTGAAGAATTAACAATATACATTTATACGATAATATTTTAACAAAATCAGAAAAGAAAACAACAGTTACAAAGTCGCAGTCTTTACGCCCCTTTAATTAAAACTACAATTATTTCATTTAATTATTAAAATATTATTAATTGAAAATTCTCATAGCCGTATGGTTAGAAATGCCGATCCACATCCTAATGTTCATAATATGTTTATAAAAGATTTTTCCTTATACTTTCCCTTTCTGTAATTTCATGTAGATCAATGTCGATAGCTCCTTGATCAGACTTTTAGTTCTTGTTATTATTTTGTTTATTTAGAATACTATTTTGCTTTTTACTGGTCAATAAATTAGAAATGAAGTAAATACTAGCGCTTCTTTTATAATCATCATATAACATCTTATTAGTTACTAGTGCAATGCAACGATGTTTTCAATGTATAGTAAGGAAATATCACAGTGTTTTAATAAACAATTTCGGTACATAATTATGTAAATGTGTTTGCGATTTGAGCCCGTGGATAGGTTTTAATGGGAATCGTAAAGCGCGTATGGTAAATCATTGTGGAACGCAGTTGAATCGCATCATCTGGTCAATCGTAAACGATAATCGTATTCCTGATTAATATTAATTTATGATCGGAATGCATTAATAAATAATTTGCAGATATTTGCGCGCGCTTCGTGGAAATCGGCAAAGCGGAAGAACGATGAAAATAAAAGGAGCTGCTGCTGCCTCTTCGAAGCCAATGCCAATGCAAAAGCCAATTTATTCCGAGAGTCAAGAAGGATAATGCGTACGCATCGGTATCCTGCGAGCTCTGTTTATGGGCAGTCGCAGGACATCATTATTACGGATCTCTGTATTATTGATTGAGGCCATCCCGAGCTGACGTCTTCCCCTAATTAAATGAGTTTTATGGACGGCCCCGCATCCCGATGATAAATAAAAATATTTCAGGCATAAATTCCACGGAGATCGATGCGAATATTTGAATGGTGAAGTGAATTAACATTTAAATATCTCCCCTTGACAGCCTGCTGCTTCTGCGACTTCTGCATCCAACTCCTGATTCTCGTCCTATCTGCTACAGTTTTTCTATTCGGATGCTGCGCCGTGTATGTATGTATATTTTATTGGATTCCCGTCCGTCGCTATTTGTTAGTCATAGGGCATTTCGAATAAACGATGGCAGAGATCGTGAGTAATGCCAATGCTTGGTATAACAAGTGGAAGCAGAAGCAGAAGCTGCAGAAGTGGATGAACTGGAGAAGAAGAGGAGAGCCATGAGTGCGTTCCGCCATCTCCACTCGATCATTCAGCGGAAAACAGACCAAAAGGCACGCCGACCGGATCCATTTTACAGTTAATAACGACAGCTAGATGCTCTGCATATTTCAGACAATGTTATTAGAGCAATATAATGTATCGACGGTCACCAGAACCGACCAGATTCCATCTTCTGGTTTACTATAATTGGACCTTCTGGACTCTCCAGACCATTTTCCTCTCTCTATCACCGCATACCATACCATCCTTATTTTGGTACTGTTCATAAATCTCCACCAATATTATCCTAATAGGCCGATCCACTGAAGGATTACTCTTCACTCCAACAACAGTTCGAATCTATTCAAAACGTAAAACTAATTGCTTCCTAAATCAACAATCATAGTATAAAATTCTCTTCAATTTCAGAAAAAAACAGAATTTGAAACATTTCTTCTTATCCAATCTGTTTCAAAGAAAAAATCGTTTATTGTTCAAAGAATATATCTGAATAAACGATAACAACAGTTCGAATCTATTCAAAACGTAAAACTAATTGCTTCCTAAATTAATAATCTTAGTATAAAATTCTCTTCAATTTCAGAAAAACCAGAATTTGAAGCATTTCTTCTTATCCAATCTGTTTCAAAGAAAAATCGTTTATTGTTCAAAGAATATATGTGAATAAACGAATCTTTTATAACATTTTTGAATATATTTCGATGAAATTAGTATTTTAATTATATTAATGTGCATTGAACTACTGTTTGCTCTCTATTAATGCCACAGTTTCGTTCCTACAGGAGACGGTATAAACTGAGGGCTGCCTGTAATTGCATTTGTTTGTAGATTTCTTGCGTTTTACAAAGAAGACGCGATGTTTGTGCTGAAGCTGCTGGTGCATAGAATAAAAGGAGTACGAGAATGCGGATGGTCTTGTGTCATTGGCAATAAAACACGAGGTGTTTAGTTGGAGACAAGGTACAAAGTACAGATTTACAGGCAGAACCATCCGCAGATTATTAACAGGCGGACGACGACCGCAGGTGTTCGCAATCGGTTTCGAATTAATTGCGATAATGAAGGTTATGCAATTTAGTGCCGGCGCGCGAAAGGGTAAACAAGCATCCGACGACAAGGAAGTTGCAACGCGGATTTAATTTCCGACTTTACTCCTTGTCCTTCTCCTCCTAAGAAGAAGTAGTAGATGTTGAGGAGCAGGAGGATGGGAGGATGGGGATGGACCGCAATCCATTAATTATAACAATCCCCCGAGTGAATCTAAGATCGGTATCCGTCGCGTCTATCAGAGGCCATCATCTCCATCGATGATAATCTTC
Organism: Nicrophorus orbicollis; assembly: GCA_018845635.1. Lineage (NCBI taxonomy): Eukaryota > Metazoa > Arthropoda > Insecta > Coleoptera > Silphidae > Nicrophorus > Nicrophorus orbicollis. Next base: position 248,708 of record JAFMTC010000297.1, read on the forward strand.
AGTCATTTAACTCAACTGGCTCGGAACGTTACGCATTATTGCAGAGGCCATCCTCATCCGCCTCCTCCTCTTCGCGCCTCCCCGGCCATCCGAAGACCTTTTTCCACCTTTCGGTTTCGTCGCCTTTGGCTCCTATCAAAGCTACCGCTCGATTTTCGCAAGAACTTTAGTTAAATAAGTATGCAGTCGTGCGTGCCGGACGCGGATGCATCTCCGGCCTCCGTTTCGCACCCAAAAGGAAAGTACAAGTATACACCCAATTAATTTCTTTTATCTCAATTTTCATCGACATCGCATTACTTTCCTCAGACGCATCCTCCTTCTTACACTTCTTGCAACATTATGAATCATCTAGTTAGTGTGATAACTCCTTCGGAATAGCAATTTACACATATTGATACATGCTACACGTTCACATAAATGGACACTAAAAGTGAATTCATTTCGTAGTTATGAGTTCTAGAGTAGATTTTATTGTTCACTATGTATTTATTGAGAAATCAACTAGACAACAGTTGATCTCATGAAGTAGAAAAATGCTAGTTCTGGTCTAACTATTTCTATACTCTCACTTTTACCATTCTTTATGTCTTACTATTTCAAGCTAACTAAATCTATTTCAATGTAATTAAAACTATTAGGTGTTACTTATTTACAGATAACTTTACATGCCGTTCTTGAGCTTCAGCTTTTTCGGTTAATTAAATCTTTGAAATGAATCCCTTATATACTATTAGGCGAAGAACATTCAAGGGTAGTGGTTGAACGGTTTTTCGAATACTGAAAGATACCCTAAGATGTAAGAAAGAATTTTCGGAAACATACATATTACACATTTTTTTCTAGGTTTTTCGTTAAATATAATTTGGAGAATCGTCGCCAGCGTGAGGAAGATGAAGATGCAGAGAGAATTATTCGTTCGATACACAAAACATAGTCCTATATTTGCACATTCGGTACAGAGTGTAGACAAAGGAACAGAAACAGTTATAATATAGAGACGAAAGAGGTCCGTACTGACCGGCGGGTGTGAAACAAGAGAGGATGATTATTCCGGGTTTGTCTCTTTTATGGTTCTGGGGGTCGTAAAACTTAAGCCTCTTATTTCCTTATCCAAAACACCTGTTTACCACGTGGGTGGACTTGAGCGCCACAATAAAATTAATGTAATATACATATTATCAACACTTATCAACTTGCACTCCATTTGAAGATGAATGTGCATTTAAGTCAAAATTAATTATATTTTTAACTTGTTGATTTTATCATTTTCAAAATTGTCCTGGAGTCAAAGTAATTATGAATGTACTTGGAAAGTATCATGTAATGAGCATATTATGTCTATTTCGATGTAGGTAACCGTTTGACGATTACAATACAACAATGGTAAAGAAAGGACGTTTAAATATTGTCTGAAGACACTCACTCTCTCTTTGCTCGCAGCGCAGGTATTTGATTTGCGATATTTGTGATGTATAAATTGACTTTCGTCTGAGCGGCAGGCATTAATCCGGCGAGCATTTCCCATTCATGTTCACAATACAAACATTTGCATTACAATTCCACACTCGCATAATGTATGTGTTATTACGTAACGATTGTTTACATTCCCTTCTGGTCCGTCGTCCGTATGATATTTTAATCGCATCTGCAGAGAATGCGTGCGTGTGTGTGTGTACGTTCTTAAGATGTAAACCTCTTCATCTCTTCCTCCTCCTCATTCTCCTCCTGCACAACAGTTTCAACCTCTTCGGCATCCTTCAGCATTGCCTCCTCCAGCAGGTCTTCCACAAGATGAACTTGAAATGGTGTTGCGGACACAGCCTCCGGATGGACTTTCCACCGTAACACTTTATATTTTACGAGCTCCACGGGCAGAAATTCTGTAATACTTGTAATAGCGCAATGCCCCCTCGCGCTCGCTCGCCGTCTTTAACTACCTCGAAGACGTGATGCAACAGCATGCGAATCCCAAAAACGGAATACATCCATCCAGGAGACGACGATTCCGAACCGAACGCGCGCCGCCTGCTTCTCTCCTTCGTCGTCTTTTTCCTCCTAGGAATCGTCTTTTTCTGAGCCGCGCAAATTCCGCAGAGTTAATCATCTATCATTAAACGAAATGCCAGCTTCGATTTACGACACCGTCCTTTCGGACGGATCAAAATTATGTTCGCTTTGACTTATTAAACTGGCATAAGCAAACGTTCGCTCAGCACTGACAGATTTCGCTAAACTGGACACACATTTCGATACAAAACAAAAACATTACTTTATGTTAATTATTTTCATCTTTTGATTGAATTTGTACTTGAAAATCTTAACATAGTCCGGGAATAGTCTCATGTTGAACTCTTTAAAACGGACTAATTGAAAAACTAAATACATTGCAGAAAACATTGTTATGTTTATTTTATTGAATTGCAATTTTGATAATACTAAACTTATTCTGAAGCCGAACTATACAAAATATAAACATTTTAAACAGTAATTCAATTTCATTTGTGTATACAATTTCTATATAAAACGTTTATTATAATAATAAACTGCGCAAAAGAGCACAGAAAGCTAATTCTAACAGTAATTGCATCGAAATATCAGATTTAATAATACACAATTCAAGTCAGACTATTGCTTATATTCACAAACTTGTTTTAAACCAATTTACTTATTTGTTGCTGTTATTTAAGTATCTTGTATAAACTAAAACTAAGCAAATATTTCTATTAACTAACTTTGAGCTTAATTTTAGATTATGTTATCAGACAATAGTCAATCATTTTTCTTTGCAATTATTGTTGCAATTAATATTATTATAATTACTTTCATATTTATAATTATTTAGTGTAAATACAGAATATTGTTAGGAAATTTGAAATATTTTTATAGAACTTCAATTGTTGGACAAAAAACCTATGTCTAATAATGATTTGTAATACGTATTTTTTTTGTAATTTGAATATTATAAACTTACTTTTTGTAAAATAAGTTTTGATTATGGTTATAATATTAAGTAAATGTTGTAATTTATTATCGATTTGCATGGGTAAAGTTTTCTAACATGTTTCCAGAATTACCATTAAATCTTACAATTTGATTCATCCAACACCTTCGTTAGTCTCTTTAATAATATAATTTATTACAGTACTATAACGATTATAAATGTCTACATATTTTTTTTTGATAAAGAATTGTACGGAAATGTGAAATTAATTAATGCAATTTGTAATATTCCTGTGACCATTCACAACGTATTTGGTCATCACGACTAACTTATTTGAGCATATCGTGCCTATGCTGCTGGAACTGCATCATATTTATGGTGTAGAACATTCTTGCGAAATAGATGTGATTGTTGAATGAGGCGAGAGTTCAGGCGTTTCCAGGAACAGTTCCCAAGAGCGCAATCAAAAGCTGAGGTTATTTATCCTTGCAGATAGCATCGAAAATCGCGTGGATGCGAAAAGGGCGTTAGCTCGCTTCGAATTGAGGCAAACCCTAGCCAAGGCAAGAAGCACAACAACAACACCAACTGAAAAATGCATGCAAAAGCAACAATAATAATGTATTTAGTACGTGCTTAAAGCTGAATGTGTGCATGCTTCAGTATGACGAACCCCCGTCGCTTTTTCCGTATTGAATTATCACCTGTTTTGACAGACTCACATACGCACACACACACACACCTACTTCTCTTATGTAAGCGCGATTTATGCCCCGTTTGACGTCCGACTAATTCGCAACGATTTGTCCGAGTCCGAGGACCGCGCCGGGTCATCACTTACGAAAACCTATGATTCTATCCATGTTTTTTTCTTGTTCAGTTTCATCTTCCGAATGAGAAATTATTGTTCGAAAACGTATATTGCATTGCCGAAGGATGGACCGCACATGTCGTGTGTCGAATGCCGACAGAATTTACGATTTGTCCGCAGTCGATTTGATAATTTTTCAATTTGTCCACAGACGATTTGATAATTTTTAATTGTAATTAATTGCCGGATCAATCGGATCTCCTCCTTCGCCGAGGAATTAATGACACGAGCTCACTTTGTTTCACCTGAGCACACACGAGATTAATTAAGTTCTCGAAAACTGTACCTTATACATTAATATTGCATCCGAGTGCTGCTGCCGCTGCCGTTGCTCCGACTAATCACCACTAGGAAACACTTCTAGTTCTTTCCAAGTTGATCAACTATGTGAATTCACCGGAAAGCAAAAGTTATGGAAATTTGCAATTTATTAAATAGATAGACTCTATGACATTAGCAAATGATTTTAATTGAAAAACAACACACCTATCTTTTAATAATGAATACTATCTTTATATTAAGTATATTATATTTATCTTAATTAAGCCCGATCAAACTGTGTCGAAAACCCGACAGTATTGAAATCTCAAAAACTATAATCCCGTAACTATCAAAATCCCGAAATCATTAATCCCGACATCCTAAAATGTAAAATTTGCAATGCGATAGAACCCACCTTGTTTTCCGACGTTTGATAATGAAAGTTAATCACATTGTGAGTTTTCTTGTATGTCTTACATAGGGAATTAAGAATTTCAGAAAGGCTTTGGTGGGTCATGGCACAAAAAGGTTGGGAAACACTGCTTTGGAAAATCTATGTTTTACGGATCACTTGAAATTAATAATACCTTTTATTTATGGAATAACTTACGCAATTTCATAACGAATTGTGATGAAACATAACAAAAATTGTAGTTAATCAGTCCAGAGTTTATAGTAATAGAATTGTAATTGCAGTGATATTTGAAAGTGCATTACATGTGTTTTTTTTTGTATCACAAGTATGTTCAAAGATCTCATTCATAATGAATGTAGGGCGACTTTGCGATACTCTAGCGTCGTTGAGAGTGCATAAAAGGAAAAAATAACCGACGAGCTTTTCTCCCCTTTTTCTTTGAACTATTTCTTGGAAAGGAAGCACCATCCAAGAACTTTATTACATCATATATAAAAAACCACAAATTGCTTCGCAAAAACTTACCCAACTGCAAATAAGAGCCTCATATTTTTACATGAGGCTATGATTAATGTGTTTTAGAGTTTACCATGTTTTAATTTCTCACTTATGTAATATTATTAATGAAAAAGTTGTTAGTTAATGTATGATTAAAGGTGATTTAGGAGGTAAAAATTGAATTTCCTCATCATTTTTGTCAAATAATTTGAGTCTACAAATTGTAATTGTAATTGATTTTCTGTTACTTGTTTACTTATGTGTTATTCTTGGTTAAAAATGGAATATTTTTATTCAGAAAGGGTCCAAAAACTAAATTCTGTACACATTTTTCAATTACAATTAATACTATAAAATTTAAAACTAAATGATATATCTCATTATGACATGTAAATCATTCATTTTTTAAAAGTAATTTAAAAGAGATATCTTAATCTAAGTGCAGATTTCACTGAATATTTATACAAATTATTGTTACAATGTGAATTTTAATTGAGAATTTATTCAAACACGAGTCGCGTTTGTATCATAACATTTGAATTAAAGCAGGAAAGAACACGCAGTTAAGTAATTGTTTAAATGCGAAATGAAGTGCGGCATTTTGTTGAATTAATGGTGCGCTCCCGTTGAATAATAACGCCTTTTTGCAAGGAACTTCACAAGACTAGGAAGAGGAGATGCGCAAAGTACAATGACTGAAAACCATTAATAAATCATGACGGGTAGTCCAATTAAAAAGCTGAGTAAGTAAGCTGAGAGGTTGGTTGGGATCAAGGAATCGAGGCGTCAATGGAACGCATGAGAACGGTCGAAAACGCTTTAATGAAGTTTGCATGTTGCGACCTCTAAAATAACTAGAGCAAAGTGTGTGGTGTGTATTCGGTAAAAGGATTGAATGCAGTTCAGGGAAATTGTGTTAGAATTCTTTAACTCTCGTTCAGTGAAATGCGAAGAAACGAAACCGTAATTTATACAATAAATATTTTGAACAAATAAATGTATTACAATCTTCTAACTTCAAACTAACAATTAAGAAATTTGTAAGCAAAATTTGGACTTGAGCAATTTTTGCCCATCTCAATTCAAAATTGATATTATCAAATCTGTAAAATTGGTCACAAACAATGAAACATTATTAGTTCAATAGGAAATTAAGAAATTTTCAATGTTTAGTTGAACCCTAGTTCTTTAAGTGATAGTTTTTTCTAAGCCATCCTTCTTCATTGAAAAATGAAAACATCAAATCGAAAATAATAGGTATTTTGGTAAGCAAATGTACTTCTAGTGCTTTCTTTCATGAATCTTATTAAAATTGATTAAATCTGTAATATTATTCATATTGAATGGAAAATCAGGACTTCAAATTGCTAATTAATATACTTATACACCTTAAAAATAAATCTTTGTTCTTCTTCAAAAGTTCAAATGGAAAATAAAAGAAATGGTAAAATTTTCAAAGTAATTTCAGCTTTGGTCCTTACTTAGCTAATCTATACAAGCTAGTCTATACTAGATAATCCATTCATCTTTCAAAAAATGTTCAAAATTTGAATCAGAAATGAAACAAAAACTTTAAAATTTGGTACAAACAAAACAGATCCAATAGATGAGTTGAAATCATGTAATTCATAGAATGAAGTGTCTCCCTCCTTCTGTTGAAGACACAATTTATCGTTGTAATTAACATGAAGATGGTTTTCTTCAAATTAAGCCGACAAAGCGTCGCATTGTTGTTTGTTCGGATGTTTTATGGTGTGAACGGTCGAAGGGATTGCACGAAGAGTGCATGACCGTCCTCAGGAGTTTCGCTTCTGCCCGTTGCATTTCCCAAGAGCGCAATTAAAGCGCGATGTGTTAAGGCTATTTATTTTCATTTGCAGATAGGATCAAAAATCGTTCAGATGCATCTAACTCGGATTCGAGCTCTGGAATCCTTCCTCTCCGTGCAAATACATTAGATGTCAATTGAATCGGCTAGTTATTACATCGGCGCTGCGCACGGACAAAACAAGAATTCCCTTTATAATCTAATGAACATACAATTTACATACATTATCGGCCCTATTTTCCTCCCAACTTTTCTATTTTCATCTTGACTCGAACATTCCATTTCTCCTAATTATTAAGTGCAATCTTAAATTCACATCTGAAACACTTTCAATCTTCTAGATGTCAAATCCAAGAATTCATTTGCTTTGAAAAATATTCGATTACACTACTAAATATGATACAAATACTTGATTTTGCTCCAGTAGAACGATTTCTTTTTACAGTTTAGATTTTTCGTCAAAACACATCTTTTTGTTGTTAAAATTTCTCATTCTAATGTAAATTATGATCAATATTAAATTTAGTTTAGAATTATGATTAAAGAACTAATATAATTGGAATCAAACTGTTGAACTAAATTCAGAAAAAAAAATGAAGAAACAAATCTTTACCAAAGGACTATCGACCAAATCTTCCAGACTCAGTTTACACATGTTATTACAATTTATTCAGAAAATATGTAGATTTTTTCCATTTTTTTTAATTAATTTAAATTCGTAAATTATCCAAAGTCCTTATATTTTAAATTATATAGTTTTTGTAATTGTAATATATAAAATAGTTCTTTACAAAGTTTACAATATGCGTGGATGATGCTTAAGTTTAAGCAGATTATTGTGGGAATTTTCAGCCTCGTCAGAGCTCTATTATTCCTAACAGTATTCCAAATTACACAAAAACTCATTTAGCATTGTATTATATACACATGAAACAGTTTTTTCTCTCTCAAATGATGACAGAAAGTTTAGATTAAGCATTTCTTACAAAATGTCCCATAAATAGACCATCAATCACTCTATGTTCTACATAATAGTGTCAAATATAAATGATGAAATCCTTCAGTTTTCAAGCCTTATTTGAACCTTAACTTTAACCTTAAGAAGTAAAAAAAAGTACAATGTATGTGTATAGCCTCTAGTTTTTGTTTTTCGTAAGCTTTCTTTAATACAAGCCAATCCATAAAACTTCGTTTCTTCATCATAATTGTCTTATATGATATTACAATAACTGAAATATGATATATCATTCAAATTTAATGAAAAATCACAACTTCAAATCACAATTATCATTACAAAATGACCTATAAATTGATCATCAATCACTATATGTTTGCTCATTATAGAAATGAGTAAAATATTAAGATTTAGTCATTCAGAAATCCATGGCCGATGCGTTTTATTTAATGAATACAATTAACTTTGATAAAAATGACCATTTTTGGACCTGGAATAATTTATTCGTTCTTCGAACAATTTTACAGTAATGAAATACGATTCCCATCCAATTTTTTTACCATTTACCTTTTTCTCATATGACATTGGTAGCAGGAGATTTATTATAAGCGAAGTTTGCAATAAATATTGCAGCGGAATTTCATTCTTTGTGAATAACTCACTTACTCTGGAGCATCGCGTTTCTCCATGCATTTTTCAAGTCCATTAAACTTTAAAGCTACAAACACACGCAGATTGCAGATACAGAAGAAGATAAAAGTACATGGACACGTGATGATGAAGAGAGAAGCTTTTAGCTTGGATCGTGTGCATTACGGTATTGCACCTAAATAGTTTAGAAACAACCGGTGATAAAGCACGGCTTTCAGAGTAGTCACCTTAAAGCAGGTTAAGCGTTTTCATTTTATACTATATTTACTTTATATATACGGAAATTTTGCATGAAAACACATAGTTTTACTATTATGGGAAATTGTTCAAATATGAACATTGTTGAAGTTATGAAACTGTAAAATTCAATATAAAACTCGAATATTTTGTAAAATATCTCAGTTTTAGATTTTGTAAAGAAAAATATAATGTATATACTTGGAAATGCCTAGGAAACAATGATCACCTTGTATGTAACAATGTGTATATTTGCAAGAACAAAGATTATATTCTTGGAAGCCGATCTCAAAATGCATCACGTATGTGATTGATGTGCTTTTTACATTTCGATTCGCAAATAATTAAAATAGCAGGAATCCGTTGGGTGCAATTCATGCGAAGTGCGGATGCGAGACTTTCGTATATGCATTTTTCTGGAAATAAATCCATGTTGAAACGGGCAATAAATATTATTTTTGCGTTTTATTTGTAATTGAAAGCGATTTATAGAATTCAATTGAAATGGGAAAAGAGTGCAGTCTGAAGACTGAAAGAGAGGGGAAAAATAGGAAGAAAAAAAGCGGGAGGAGAAGAAATGCACGGAATGAAATAAGCGAATGGTGGAAATTGTTTATCTTTAAAAGTGCTTTAAAATGTATTTCCCGCTGGATGAGACGGCAGAATTGATTTAGTCTCACGATAAGATTGTTTCTGCTGAAATCGATCGCAATGTATTTTATTGGTTTTTCATGTGGATTGTAGGAAATGACGGGAAAGTTTCGCGCTCGATAATATTATTTATCTCTTTTTCTTGGATTTACGTTTCATCTGCTTTGCTCCAACTGCTGCAGATTAATAAAGGTTTCTTAAGAAGCTTGATTAATGATGTTACAAATCTCAGAAGAAAAAAGCAGACAAACAAACACGAATAGAAAATATTTAAACCACAATTTTTCGCATCATTCATTTCAACGCAGATTTAAATTTAAGAAAAAATAACGTTCAAAAGTGAAATTTTCTTAACACTAATACATTAAGTTTCACATTTTAATGAATTATAATTAATATCTTATAACAGGTTGTAATTGTAACAGTATTGATGATCAACAGATTTGCAAAATGCCACAAATCTTACTTTTTTTAAAATTTATTATTCACGATTTTGCAATTATTGTTATTGTAAGATTATTCTAAATAAACCTACAAAATTTGAATCAAATCTTTTGAGCGGTTCAAAAGATATTTATTGTTTTTGAACTTGAAACGACACAAATTTGATATCTTCATTATTTCTTTACTTCAATACACCTAAACACATGATTGAATTATTTAGTTACGTAAGTCTGATGTGATTTATGGAATGTGCCGAAAAAAGCAATAAATTTGCGTTCCTTTTTAAACCGAGGTTTAAGATCTGATGCAATGGACGGCCCATATTCCGGTCGCACCTTTGAAATACCCATGAAGGTATAGAAATGAGAAAAAAAGAAAAGTGCGGCCGCTAAATGGTCAATAAATATGCGCGCACGTTTGGAGAGGACGGTTATTCATAAACACGCGGAATGAAGGAGAGAGGAGAAGATGGAAGGTGGATGGTAGAGAGAACAAGATGTTAAATGTCACCATAACCATTTCGAACAAATCTTTCGCGGCGCTGAAAAGGAATTATTCCTCACTACCATTCTATTTGCATGCTCCGCGTCCTTTGTTTATGCCAGTCGTTTCTCATCCGGGCAACAATGTTGATGCGAAGACCTTCCTTTTCCCATAGAGCTCTGGACCATCCCTCGACGCGACGTCCCAAGAAATACCAACTTTTCGTACACTTTCACATCATATTTCTATTTCAGTTTCACAACGTTTTAGTACTTACAAATTAAGTAATAATAAATGAAAGAAAACAGAATTGGTTATTAAAATTTTCTGACTTAGATTTGCTCCCTCTTGGCTAAATCACATCAATCGGTCAAAATGTGTGATTGAATAGTATAAAATTGTAGTCAGAACATTTAAAACCTATAAATATTGTTGAAATGGATATGAATTTACAAATACTAAACATTTCCTGGGACAATCGAATCGAATTTTCAGTCCCTGTCTTGATTTTTCACAATTCCGAATTTCGAAATCTGGTCACCTTATATTTATCATTATGTAAGTTGAGCAATTGTATAAACATGATTAATTTTCACAACAATATTTCAATTAAAACCAAATATGCTAGTTTTCATTTGAATCTATTGAATCAATCTATTTATAAATCTGCAAAATATTTTCAAATGCAGTCTCTTCACATTTTAAAGTAAAACCTAAAAAGGTAGGCTTCAATTTTAATGCATTTGTAGCTATTGTTGTTTTTTAGTAATAAAATGACAAACATACTAATTATTTTTTAAAGTAGTGTCTTCACATTTTTTCGGCATTTTGACAAGCACTTTTGATCTTTATAAATTCATATAGTCTAGTGTCTAAAGTCTAAATGTATAAAGTTTGATTAACAATAAATGGTAATATGAATGCAATTGTTAATGAATTAATAAGTGTCTCTTCTAAATTCCAAACTGTTGTAATTTACTATGTTTAGCACTGATAAACCGGTGTCGTTTTATAATTGCGTGTAAATTAATATACTTTCTTTATCAACGTGGAATAGTTGCACCATGTTTATTGGCACTGATTTAGAGGATTCAATATGGTAGTGAGATACGGCAATCTGCTGCAAACACGGACCGATAGAGAGGAGCAAGAAACGCTGATTAAATTTAGCGCTCCGCGAAGAAATAAAACTATCTTCGCCATTCAACATGTTTATGATGTCCGATGCCACCACCACCACCATTCTTCTTCTTCCTCCTTCGGTCGTCGAGGAGATTGCAATCTCCATAATAGGATTGCCTCGTTGTGGGATTCGGCTTAAGCGGTTTTCGGGTGATGCTTAACACCGTAGGACGATTATATGGAAATCAGTTTCTTCTAATGACTCCTTTAAGCCTGTGAATATTAAACCTAACGAGGCCAAAGTCTCCGCATTGTTCCTTCCCGTTGCCTTTCTTTTCTTTTCTTCTCATCTCTTACATTTATTTACTTATTTAAGGAAAAAAAAAACACCGTTAACAGCAACAACAACAACGCAAATGATATATATATATACGTAATCAGACGGAAGATGTCATTCATTGAGTGCAGACTGTTAATTAATCAGTGAAGATTTTCTCGCGGAAAGCTGATAATATTATGCAACAACAGGCATTGCTGTTGTTGCTGTTGCTGTTGTGGGTGTAGCAGGTAATGAGGCGATTTCCGAGCGAGCAGCACAACATAATCACCCTGTAATAAGAGTTAACACCCCGAGGTGGCGTCCGTCCACTGACACCTGACGGTGACATTGATATTTATTTTAATTGGCTCTGTCAGTCAAGTCAGGTGTTAGGCGTGGCAAAAGTATAGCACGGACCGAAGTATTTATTATTATTATGTAAAGCGATAGACAACGGACTAAACACCTCGAAAACCCCTTTATGCATACGGGAAAACAAATAAAAAGGAGAGCCAAATGGAAATCCTCGACCGCACAGGACGAAGATCCTCTTCCTCTCTCGCGCGCTCATTTCCACGTCCTCCTCTAACTTTGCAATTCTGAACCCTCGCTTCGGTTTAATGAGCTTTTTTAAATTCGGCCCACCCCTTCTGGCTGTGCCCTTTAAATCTTTGAGCAGAAACAACGGCAAACGGAACGAAAGTAACAAACGTTATGAAACAGAGTTCGAGGAGCCGTGGGCGATGGAAAACTTTACAAACTATATTTTAAACTGCATGCGTAATTTCGTTCTCACTTTTCCGGATCGAAATTTACGAACGATCCAGCACGAGTTCGATCAGAGTTACAAATTGCCCGATTCTTTATATTTATCGCTCACGCTTTGCACAATACAGTAGTTGCTCGAGAAAACGTACTTTTAAAGCGATTCAAGCGCAATATTTCCAAAGATAAGTTCATATTCAGGCTTAAAATAAGTACATTATCGCATTTTTCTTTCAAAACATAAATTAGGAACGTAAATATTTACTAAATTTTAAATCCTTTATCAAATTACCTAATGCTACGTACACATTTTGAAGTTAGACAATTATAGTAGATTTTTTGTCATTTTTGTTAGAACAAGTCAGTTTTTGATATAATAACAGGCTATGCGTCAGACATACTCTCTACCAAGGAAGAAGACCAGCGGAGGATGGAGAGAGCTTATGAAGAAAATGGCAGTGGAAGCCAATACTGAACAGGACTAACAGGTAAGACAATCAACATTTCAGAGTAATAACATTTAACAGGACCTGGATGCTGATGAAGAAGTGGAGAGGTTTTTAGTGGGTAAACATCCCACAGTATCACGAATCCACCGTGGTCCCTTTGGAAGGTTTTCCTCTTCTCGGAACAAAAAACAAATTAGATTTTGATTTTATGTAATTTTATGATTGTAATATTCCATTATTAGGATGAAAGACCATTGTCAATGGTATTTGTATTGGGAAAATACAATAATTTATATTAACTTTATTGTAACTAATATATTCAATTAAAGATATAATCTTTGAGCACAAAGGATTGTAGTAAAAACGCAGACTATTCTCGGAAACACGCACAATCCTGAATGAAATGTAGTAAAATCAATGAAAAAGATGTCTACAAATTTAGAGCTCACGTCTAGACGATAAGAGAATAATAAAATCGGCGAGAAACAATTGAAAACTGCATACATTATGTCCATGTCTGGCCTAGTTTTTTTCATGAATACTTTAATAGAATGTATTTTATCTTTATTTTTTTACAGTCATTTATCAAATTACCTGGTTTATTTATTTGCACTTGCTTAATTGGCAAGTATTTGCTCAAGTATTTTATATAATTTCAAATAAAATTGAGTAATTTCTCAAAATACCTATGGAATTTCACATTCACTTTTTTCAATAAATTATAAATGAAACTCCTTTTTTTCAGCTAATAGAAAAATGTTTTTCCAGGATAATAAGACGTATGGCCAATAGAGCTTTACCAAGCTAATTATTATTGCAATAAACATTGCAATTATCCAGCAAACGGACCATAAAATCATAGAAAATAATAATCAAAGAAGAACTAATAATGTGTATGTAAATAGAGAATCATTGTATACCAATTGTACCATCGTTAGATAAACTAAAAACGAGGATTTCTGAGTCGTTTGCTTCATATTTAGATTACAGCATACATTCTAATTCCTGACTAGTTACCGCAATTATTGCACTAATCCGCTTTTAATTGACCACAACTTCAATTCTCCTAATGCGAAATTCTCGATTTCGTATGCATTCATACTCCAATTTTAGCTGAATCTGAATTAAGTGACTTCAATGTTAATGACTCACACAGCAATGTGCAACTAATTAAAACAACATTATTTATTTGGTTCATTTAAAAATAAACAACAACTTTAATTGAAATATTTCCTTTTTTCTTTATTATTTGGTAATATTAGGTCGATAGACTTTTGGTAATAAAAATGTCTAAATAAATATACTATAAGTGCATGTATTATTTAATTTATTTATATTTTCATTCAGGGATATTTTGATATAAAAATTGTAAACTTTCAAGGAAATGTAAAAACTTAATATCAAATGCCAAATTGAAAAACTGAAGAAATATTTCTATTTTTTTAAATTCAGAGCTTTACAAGTAATATAAAAGCTTAATAATATGCACTTTATTCAACTAACATTAATGAATATTTTATAATGTTTTTTGTAAACTAATGGAATTTGAAACAATAATATTTATAAAGAAGTTATATATTTTCCATAAAATAACTTTAAAGGTAAGATAAAAGTTTAATAACATACAGCAATAAGTTATATTGAATTGCATTAAGAAGAACTTAAGTTAAGTATATTTTATGTAAATAGTAGTTAATATATTGAATGGTAATGATATTTCCATTAAATATTGATTAATGTAGGCAGCTATAAATCATTAGGTGCATCAGTAAATCACTATTTCTTTCAAATCAATTAATTATTTATCAATGAAAAGTCAATAAAACGAGCGGAGCTCTTTACAATTCCTCTAGCTGAATGCATAAATCGCTATTTCCTGACCGTGCGTCAGGTATTCGAAGCAGCGCATTTGAAGTCAGTTTATTAATTATAAATAAATACCACTGACATTAATTACTGATTAATTGAAATGTGACAAGGCTCGGAATGGTATTATTTGCGGTAGATGGAAGAAAAGACGACGAAGAAGTTGGCACATGTCGATGGACTGTCGCTAATAGCCATTAACCTGTTCCGAATTTGAGAAGAGATTCTTCACGCTTCGAAGATGATTGGGCTTTCCGTTAATTGATAAATAGAACGGCGGATAGAGTCGGATGGTTCGGAAAAATGCTGCCTCGTCCGCCGAAGAGGAGTAGCAAAAGCGGAGAGAAAGAAACGTTAATAGTAGAATTAATGGTGTGCGAAACCCAACAGACCTTAAAAAATAAGCAATTTTCTAGTTTACCTATAAGAAAATGAGAGTTATGGCGATCTAATCTATAAATAAAAAGGTGCTTGAACTTGAATGCTTGGAAGGAAAAGATGAGGAGGAGAACTGTACCGGGATGCTACTGCAGACGAGATCCGCGTATAAATTTAAGCCCGGATAGAGATATTACGTAATCTCGTGGAAAGTGTGTGTGTGTAGCTAGTTAGTTACGAAGCAGTTTTCGCCCATATCCCAGCTGACTAAATGAGATGTTACAGCCAAGATAAAGTACGTACACATGTAGACTTAAGAACGGTGCACCGTCAGGAGGACCGAAAGTTGCATTATAAATTATAATCGAAACGGTACTTCAATCTCACCTCGAAACAATAATAATAAGAGAATGAGCAAAAGTGGAGAAGCGAAAGGAGCAGAAGCATCGGCGGATCGATGCTGTTGTTGCTAACTAACAGTAAACGAGCGAAAATTCAAGCAAAAAGAATTACTTTTGTTTTCGACGTTTCGAAGGAGATGGGAGAAAATTGTAAAATTCCAAATGGAGATTGTTTCCTTATCAAAACGCGAATTCGTATGCAATTTCCATCAGCACGGGTATAATATTGTAATTAAATAAATTGCTGGGTAATATTCGTTTTCCGGTAGAAGGGATTCAGCAGGAAATCGCGAGGAGTAACGTTATATATAACGTTAGTTTTAAAATGCACGTCGTCCTCCTCATCGTCGTCGTCGTCTTCTTCAACTCACCATCATATTTGGCACAAAAATCATTATTTTATTTGTTTCAATTTATACAGTTTTAATCCTGTGAGGATTATATTAATTATTGCAAGGAATTTGGTTTGTTTATATCTCTTGTGAATTCCAGAAGCAGAATTAATTAACGGTTTGTTGTAATATAAAGTGTTTCGTATTTACAATAGAAAAATTGATATAACAAACTTATATGATATATATAATACAATTTCTCAATAATTGAAAATGCTAGAAATAAGAATGAGTACTCTAATTAAAGCTAAATGAACAAGTTTTCTAATGAGCTATTAATCATCTTTGTAGCTAGTACGGTTTTTCAGTAATTCACTGTCAAGGTTGAAAAAACAATTTTTAAGCCTCGAAAATTGAGTCTCTTACAAAACATTGAATTACTCGATAACCGGATACGCTAGAAAC
>JAFMTC010000302.1:0-11743 GCA_018845635.1 Nicrophorus orbicollis
GAGAAGCTCAACAATATACTCTTTATTTTCCTTCTTTTAGATATAATTCATACAATTAATCATTTCTTTTCTTATCGTTTCTAATGTTATATAAGATCCAAAAATTACGTTGTTTTTTATCATTTCTTCTTGTATTATATGGAGTTTTCCAAGGCGAAACACAAAAATTATATATCTACAATTTTAACTGCATTTCATCAAATTAATTATTTTGTCATTCCTTTTTCTTCTATAAAAATACATAATTATTGCGAAAATCATAATTCTCTTCTTTTATTCTTATTTTATCAATATTATCTATAAGTTTAAACATGAAAAAAATATTGGTTTTTCAATTAATTATACTATTAATTTTCTTACATTATCTTTCTGAAGTGAAAAAATAAAATAATATTTAGCTTTAATTTTAGAAAGAAATTATAAATTTGATTTAATTTTTCTTCGTTTTCTCTCAGAATTACATAATTATCACTATAATTTGATACTTATTTTTTTTCATAAAAAATATCCGTAACATTAAATATTTATAATTAAGATTAACTTCTAAGTTTTCATGCATCATTTTCTCCAGTAATAATCGAGAAATAATATATGTTTTTCTAATTGTGTTTGTGTTACTAGTGTTTTTAGTATAAAAAAGTATTAAAACTGATTTTTATATATATAATGTATGTAATTAACATTTCCCTTTTCTTGCTTTAAACATTATTTACTTGTATAATATTTGTGGCAATTGAAAATGAAATTTATTTGCTTCTACATTTTTTTAAAAATATATTTTTGGAAGGGAACTATTACAAAAATATTAAGCGTAAAAACAATATATTTAAGTAAAATTTTCTATATTTTCTTCTCCAACATTATATAATTTCTCCAGAAAATACGATTCTCAAATATGTTTTGTATATTTTCAGTGATGTAAAATATTAGGTTTCAATCTTAGGCGCAATGTATAGTCTTTAAAATAGAATTTATTGAATGAACATTTCCTTCTTTAATTATTTGTTCCGTTTTTTTCTTGGGCATTGCTTAATTCTGGAGAAAATATATTACTCTTTATTAGTAGTTATAAAATCAATCAAACTTTGATACAAATTGTTCAATTCAGACTTTCTTCTCGTTTTTCTTATAGAACGTTACATAATTCTTCAATTTATTCTTTATATATTGTATTTGTGATTAAGTTATTTTCATTTTCTTATCCAAAATTACATAACACAATAATATACAAAAAATATTCGAATTTAGTTCACATTTTCTTTCCAATTTCTTTCTAGATTAATATGTATAAAAAAATATTGTCTTCGTTTCTAGTTGTATTTTTCTATTTGTGTTTGAATGTGAAGCATTCTCTTAGAATGAATGAATAATGCAATTTCACAATTAATTCAATTTAAATATCCTTCCTTTATTTCATAACTTTTCGGTGTGGAAAATATAACGAAAAGTATTAGATATTATAATACATTGTATGCAATTATCATTTTCTTCTCCGTCGACATAATTGTCAAGAAAATATCACTCATTGTATTTTTTGTGCATGTTTTTGAAGCTGAAACATCCTTATAATCAAAATATATTCGATTTCTTTTCTCCTCTCTTCCAACATTACATAATTCTCGAGAAAAATACGTTTCTTCTTTGCTCTTCGTGTGTGCGTTTACAGCATTTTTTTTTCTGTACGTTTTCGGAGAGGGGAAACATTAAAAAATTATTGGGCCGTCGGCGGATTTTGCCATCTAATGGACTTCTCGTGTCGCCCCCGACTCTTTTTTACACGTTCTTCATGTATTTATTGGCCCACTTAATTCACCTGGGAGGTCTACACTCTCCATTACATTTTTTTCACAATGAACGAAAAAATACACACAAAATAAATTTTCATAAATCTTCAAGCACGAAAAAAAAAACAGATTTTATTAAATACGTTTTTGTTGTAAAGAAAAATATTCATTTTTTAAAAATTTACATTTAAGAAATTTTGTGTTATATATATATTACATATAGCTTACAAAATTATAGAGAATTCTTATGTAACACATAAATAATAATCAATGAAAATAGACTTAAAACTAAAGAATTATCCCTTAAATGGCCGACGGTATTTGAAATTTAGTCTGTTACAAAATCGCATCAACCATTTTATATAACCAAATTATTGCTTAATTTAATAATTCTTCACATAATAAATACAATTTTACAAAATGATGATTGACTTCAGTTTTTTCTCCCAAAATATTATTACATACTGCTTTTAATTCACATTTTAAATGTTTACACTTTTTGTGATTTAGTTATTTCAAAAACTGTAAGACTTCAAAATTACATAATTTTTCTATTATTATTTCATCATTAATTTTATATAATTAAATTATTGCTTACTTCAATTATTTATGTAATATTTTAAATTCTACTTTGATGTTATTACATAATGGATGATTATTGACTTGAATTCAGTTCACACAAATAACTTCATTCACATTTTAAATGTAGATGAAATATTAATGATGAATTGGAAATATTTGCTTCTATAAATTACTAATAATTTTCTTTCTGAAAGATGTCGAAGATATAACAAAAAATACATCAATTAAATATTATTATACGTAATAAATTGTGAGAATATTATATAATTTATAGACTATCATTAATAATTATATTATTCATCTCTATTTGAAATAAATGCAGTATTTTTTATTACATGCTTTTATATAAAGTTTCATAATTTTATATATTGTTTTATAACTAATTAGAATCAAATTTTGCATTGATTCTTGCATCTTTAGTAGAATTATAGAATTAAATGGTTTCTGGTTTCTCTTCAAAGCGAATAAATCTTTTGCCTTTAAACACTGTATTCCAGTCTCAAAAATAAAGAAGATTGAAATGAGTAAATGAATGAAAATAATTCAGTATTTAAATATAGTATTAATTATTTTTAGATATAATAATAAATTGTTATGAAAATGAATTGAAAACACAAAAATCTTAGGTAATAATACCAAATTTGTGAAAAATATATAAATCACTAAATCGTAGCTTATATTTTACACATTTAATATTAAAAAATATTCAAATAAATTACAGCAATCTTTATAATAAATAATAAATTACGTTCCATTCTTTTATATAATTATATAAGAATGTTATCAACAATAATTAGGTAGGCTTTCTTGTAACAAGTATGTAAATAACTGCGTTTACCTTGAGTTGCTCCACGGCACAAAAATATTATTATTTACGTAACAAAATGAACAACAAAAAAAAACGAAAGAAATAATAAAGAATGCCGTGCACATACACATTTTACATACACCATGCGTTTTATTTTTCATATAGAGAAAAAAAATGTATGTTTAATCAAAGTTTATCAAAATATTTTACACTTATAAATTAACGTGAACTTGCACAAAAAGTTAACTAATCATATATTATATTTAACGCCCACATAAATTATAAGCTATTATACACTAAATTTACTTACACTTTTAACATATACTTTAATTATTTAAAAAGAAGTTACTGTTATTTGATGGATTTTTAATTAACAAAAAAATTATTATTTTGTGTTATTATCAATACATTTTTCATCATTTCCGTAATAATTTTTTTAATTTAACAATTATTATTTTTGATAATACATATTTTTAATAGTAATCAACTTTAAATATCATTTTCTAATAATATTTTCAAATATTCAAATATTTACAAATATTTATAAACGTAGATTATATTTAACATCCATAATTCATTAATTTATTTATTGATTTTTTTTACAATTTCTTTAATAATTTAACAATAAATTATTTGATTTAAAGAACATTTAAGTAAGAACAAATATGATAATAATGTATTGTATTTTATGTACATTTTTTATTATAGTATGTTTTTTTTATCAATTTACAATGGACACATTTTAAGTCACTTATTACTATCCATTAATTATATAATATTAGGATGGAAATACGCATTTACGACTAATAAAGATATTATTAAATAACTTTGTCTTATTTAGTAATTCACTATGTAATAGTAACAAACTTAAACAGTTACATTGAATTTGTGAAATATAGTCATAACATAATAACAATAATATTTATGCAATAAATCAGACAAAACTTGTAAAACAAAACAAACTCACGTGAATCTGTATTTATTTGCTAACTATTGCACAAGCTTAATAAATTATGTAATTTATTGAATAATTGTAATTTATGATTATGCAATAAATCATCTTAGAAAGCAAACAGTATTATACGAAAGCATTGTGTTACAAGCAAATACGAACAATTGAATTTCCGTGCTGAATGCAAGTGCACACACTATTTCTTCTAATTAATGAAATAAAAATAAAATATTGTTATTAATCCGCCTTCTTCCTTAATTGATTATTATTTTTGTTATTAATTAAAGTAAGAAGAGAGGAAATTAACTTATTATAATATTATATAAATATTCATCTATTTTTCTTTACTTTATTTTTGTTTGTTGTTGCAAAATATGTTTGAATTATGTGTATTCACATGTTTTTAAGGGCAGTTTTTGAAAATGTGAATTAGAAAAATGTATTAAAATAATAACTACTTATTATTTAGTTTTTCCACCTTTCTTTTCAAATTATTTTTATTGGTATTAAAATAAATAATTAAGATTTGAAAGGAAAGGAGTAAAAATTGTAAACATGACTATTACGCAAATTATTAACAACTTCGATAGACCAAATTGAACGCACGGATCTCAGCTTTCCAACGAACCTATTGGCATCTTCGTGCGATTATCGGTTCGCCTGTAATCAAAGAAAAACCAATTTTCATAGCGTTTTTCGTCGATTTCTTGACTATTACGCAACGTATGTATACCGTCAATAATCCAAATTGAACGCACGGACCTTAGCTTTCTAACGAACCTATTGGCATCTTCGTGTGATCAATGGTTCGTCTGAAATTAGCGAAAAACCAATTTTTTCTAATCTAACCGTAACATTAATCTAACCTAGTATTAACCTTACTATAGCAATAACCTAACCATAACATTAAGCTATTGGCATCTTCGTGTGATCAATGGTTCGTCTGTAATCAGCGAAGAACCAATTTTCATCATGTTTTTCGTCGATTACTCGATTTTCGTGGCGTATTGTAATAGTTAACAGATAAACTAAAAACTATTAATAAAATTTATTACAACTGCAAAAAAAAAATAGTGAAGTAATACAAATGAAAAATGTAAAAAAAATGTAATTTGCTGTAAAGGGCTATAGACAATAGGTATTGTTGCTTAATTAAATATAATTCATAAACTGTTTTCAAAGGCTATTGGCCTCTATGCTATTTCCACCCTGTATTAAACTATTTTTCAATAATTCTAACATTTTTGTTTGTTTTTTCTTTTGCAGATCCTGATGTATCTTTCTGCCAAAAACAGGTGAGCAATTTAAAGTAAAATTTTCTTAACAGTTTGCTGTTGGAAATGCACAAAACGAGTATTTATATAAATTTACTGTGTATTATAACTCGGGTCGTAACTTATTTGAGTTTTTCACGTTTCGTTTCATTATTTTTTTGTTCTGTTTCGTTTCCTTCCACTTCGTTCGTCTCGCTTCTTCTTTGAAACGAGTAAATATATTTCGTGTAGCTGCAATGCAGCCAACGTCGAGAGAAAGAGAGATCTGTGGCGGTGATTCAGTTCGCCTTAAGCTCCTCCAAGAATATTCCCTCTTATATATCTTCGCTCCTCCGCTCGATCTCTTCCACTTTAAGATGAAAAAAGAAATGCATATAACAAACACAAATACTCCGTAAGACGATTCATTTTCCGCTACGAATTTTTATCCAAATAGACACAACAATGTTATGGAATGAGTATACCTTTTTTTTGGGTGACCGGACTAAGAAAAAATAAACTAAGAAAAAGTATTATCAAAACAGCGATAATGCAGAACAGTGAAAAACCAGAACCAGAACATAGTTGTTGATCATTTTTAATTTAATTTAATTTTATGATTATTGACTTTACTCGTAAGACATGTTTTTTGGCTGTTCTGTTATTACTTGTTCTGATTTCTCTAAGGAATTTATTCGGTTACTTTTGAATCACTTAAAATGTGTAAATAAATATTTGTTAACGAATTTTCTAATTAAGTATTTATATTTTCTAAAAAGTAAGAATGACATCAGTAAGAGGACATCATTTTGAACTAAATTATAAGATGACAAATATTACACTTTAGTTTTAAATAGAAGAATTTATGTAATATATTAAATAGTAATTTAAAAGTTAATTAGTTGTATAAACAATTTTATTATAAATTATAGAAAATATTACTTTCGACATTTTCTAAATAGAAATTTTGAAAAACGAAAATTTTGTTAATGATTCGATTTAAGCGAAAAAATAAATGGTAAATACGGATCTTTGTAATGTGAAAATACAATAAATTATGTATAGTATTTAATTTTGAATTATTTTGTTAAAAAAAAAATCTTCAGTTTATTAATTACAAAAAAATTTAAATTGCAATTACAAAATGGGCAGAAAGACCGCGGTCAATAGCCCTATGGACCAATAAAGATGTTTATATAAATAATTACAAAACAAATTGATAGTGAATTTCATATATTGAAAAAAAAAACTATAATTTCACAAACAGTAGCTGTAAATCAAAATTATTGCATTTTCCTAATAGAAAATTGTTATTTACATGATGAAAATTTGTTTTATAAATAATTTTAGTATTTTTTTTTACTAAAATATTATTTATATCAATAATGTATTGTAAATAATTGTAGAAATAATTACGGACGTTTAAAAGTTAGGCAATGTTGAGATTTATCGACTGTTGGTCTTTGTAAATCATTGAAAATTATTTATGTGACATTTATTTACAATAGGTCTTTTACCACCGGTCGTTTCGGTTTCTTTTTATGTGCGTGATTCTTTTGTGCCAATCGAGTGAAGACCATTTCAACGATTGGTTTAAAAATGCCATTACCTTTAATGGTCATAAAAAAGGTTGACAATGGTGTGCATTTCAGGTATATTTCTATATAAAATATAGTTTCATTAACGGATCACCAGATGGCGTACATTACAAGACATTTGACAAATGCAATGAAATAGATTTTTTTTCTTTTTAAAAATGAGTATTTTAGTTCTTTAGTATAATTATTTTATTTATAGTATATCATTTTGTATATATATTGTAGTAATTCTTCTTCCAATAATAAGCGTCTTCTACATTCAGCTAGTAGCAGTTGTTTGTTTATAATTAGTTAAATACGATTATTTTCTTGGTTCATGTAAATTTTAGTAGGGCAGATAGGTTTTTGGTCGAATTTGTTGTCAATAAATGTTCAGTATTTCCATGAATAATTTACAAATGTTTTGCGTTCCAAAATACAAAAACAGTTTTACCCCCTCAATGAAAATATTTTTTATTAATATTACTGAAAGTTAAATAACGTATGTGAACGAATTAATTATTAAAAAGAACAACAAAAGAATGTCATGTTTAATAACTGATTCATATAACAAAATTTACATACTATTTTCAATCTAATTATTTAATGATTACATAAATTAATAATATTAATCATTTATTTTGTTGAATTCTCTTTTGATCCAAATTTGTCCAATAAAACTTTTTAATTCATTGACAATAAGTTAATTGTACTTAATGCATTATTGAAAATGATGTATTTATAACTAATAACAAGACATTTATATTGTTAGTACACAACTTATTACAGAAAAGTATTTACTTATGTAATAGAACATTCACCATCGTTTTTCTGGTTTTTTTAAGTACTGAGTCGAATCTTCCATTGGTTCCAGACTACCATTATTAGCAATGGTCGAAAAAAGGTTTCCAGGTACATTTTTCTCCCATTATATTCATATTTAGTTCACTATTAGAATCGATAGATGGCGATCATTACCAGGCATAGGAATTCGGATGATTTCTGAAAATCTTCATTTCAAAAGATTCCATCAAATCATTTCTCTACAATTTCTAAAAGCAATTTATAATATTGTTATATAATTGATAATTTATTAAATATAATAGAGCTGTATTAAATTTTCTTAAATATTACTTTCGTCCTTTCACCTATTGTAATTTATAAATATGTAATAATTTCAGAAAAATATTTGAAACTAAGCATTTTTTCGCATTGAAAAACCTTATATAATTTTCTATTTAAACAATATCAATAGGTTTTATCAATAGGTTTAACTATATTACAAATTAAAGAAATGACGAAATTTAAAGGTAAAATTTCGTCATTTCTTTAATTAGTTTTGTAATATAGTTTCCATATTTTATTTTGAACTAATTTTTAAAGCAAAAATGTGTTTAATTTATAATACATTATATCAATAAGATTTTCTATATTAAAAAGTATAGGAAAACTACGATATGGTCACGATTTGAAACCGTACTAATCGAGGACTTGTAATAAATTGTTAAATAATTTTACACGTTTTGTGTGTCTATAATATTGTGTATACACAATTATACTAACATAATAATTTCAATAGGTTTTGTTAACTTGTTTTACTTGTTTAACTGAAAATTTCTTAAAATATTAGTACAAGTTTTGAAATAATGAAATATCTATGCAAATAGAAATTTCGATTTAAAGCAAAAATATGTCTACTTCATAAGAAGTTCTATAGTCAAAAAACTTAGTTAAATAAGAAAGTGTAGGAAAACATCACATAATACGACTAATAATTCGCAATTCCGCGATCGTTTGAAAACTCACTATTTGAAGACTTTAAAATTATAAAGAGAATTTACGAAAATCGTATATTCGTAAAGAAATATTACACAATTTTACATGTTTTGTGTATGTATAGAGTTTTTTGTATATCTATTATAGTTTATTAATGTGAATATGCTTTTTTTTCACTTCATGTCCTTCATTTTCTTTAAAACTTACTTCAATTAGTTTTGTAATATAATTTACGTATTTTCATTAAAAAAAACTGTTTTAATGTAATTAACGTACTTTCTATTTAGTTATTACACTAATAATAATACAATCTTGTATATTGCGGCTAATTGTATTTTGAATCGCATTAATAGAGGACTCTTAATTAAATTTGTATAAATCGTATTAATAATTATTAAACAGAAAAATATATTAATTTTTGTATCAAATTGAATTGTTTGTGGTTTAAATCTTAAACAAGAAAGAACAAAAAAATCCGGTCATCGTACCACAACTGCGTAGCAAACACATTTATCATAACGAAATGAAATATGTGCATGCATATTTGTTTCGAAAACAAATGAATATGATTACCAGAAAAAATTAATACTGCCGTTGGTATGTATAAACGAAAAAGACGAAAAAAATGCTACGATCGTGAGGTAAATACCATTCATTTTGTGACCTTGTTGAGCGAAGGAACGGTTCCTTCAGTCGTCTTCTGCTCAACTCGTTTATGTAACACTACGAATTCGGAATTGCGTCCGTGCCCATGAATTACACAAGCCACCGAGGAGGGCAATCTGCATACGAATCTTGAAGTGTTTGCGTTTCGCTGCAAGCCGTAAATCAAACAAACGAAAAAGCCCGGGAAACTAAACAACATTCAAAATGTGATTTATTAATAATTGCGTTTCTTTATATTCGTTTTATTTGGAAATAATGTGAATGCTTATGTCTCAATTCGCGTCAACTCTACAAATCCTTGTCTTTATTACTGCTACGTATTTTCTCTAGTCTTCTGGTCTATCCAGAAACTTATCATTTTATCGCAGAAGAATTATGGCGTCAAGTGGGTGAAAAGCAAGGAACGCCATATGGCATCAAAAAGAAATATCCGTGTCTTTAAGGTTTAGAAAGTTTCCTCTAAAGATTTTTTTGTTCATTCAAATTCCGTATTTTTTTTATACAGTCGACAACAAAAACGTCATTTATTTAATCAAATTAATGAGAAAAAATCCTTAAATTTTATATATAAGTAAACTTCTAAATATTAATGTTTAGTAAATTACTGAACTAGATAATTATGTATTTATAATTCATCAAAATTAGCTTTTCATTCAGAATATTTAGAAGTTCCTTCAATTAATATTAACGTTTGTTATAGAATTATATAATAAGTTAATAAGATAAATTAAATAGATTGATGCTATTATTAATGCTTTATATTTTTAATCTACTATTTTTCAATTCATTTCATTATTATTTTTTTATAATATTGGTAAACTTAAGTTAATCTTACAAATTGATGAATTATCAAAATAGTTATATAAATATTTGAGTCACAATAACTACATGAAATGAAATATGCATGTAATGTAAAGTAATTCTATTCCAAAATTTCACTATGAAATAGTAAACGTTTCAATTGTCATTTTTTTTTTGTAATATCTTCCATTCATTTTGTGTCATCTTCCATTGATATTTAAGATCCTAATGGATGTATCTGCATCTAAACAGTTCTTATCTCAAGGTCAAGACTGTTGATGCAGATGTAGTATGGCGTATACAATGTGCGGTCATCGTCTGTCACCGCCATAAGTCAAGAATTGACAATTCGCAGCTGTCAAGATTGCAGCTTTGCACTCACAATATAACTTAATACTAGCTGCACGAGGTATACACTTACGCCGCAGGAAATGCGCCCTTTGGGTGTTTCTTGTTGACAATTCACCCCATTCATGCAATGCACCCGTAACCGGTTTTATGGAGACCCGTGCCTTTTGCGTCTATTGCACAACACACACACACACACAGCTACAGAAAATAAAAGAGCATTCGTATTGCTCGTGACCAATGCTAAGTGCTCTGTTACGCAACAGTCTGAATTTCACGAAGCCAATTGAATTGTTACATAAATTGTTAAACTCGAATGCAATTGCAATGTATTTTAAACCACACTTGTTATTATTATAAGAATCCTTTTTTGTGTAATGATTATTGAGTTAATATTTTGTAATTGTTGTTGCAATAAATGTTATATTTTTATTAAATTAAATAACCTCAAAATGAAATCATGGAAATAGAATACACTTGGTTCTCTTTTTATGCGGTAAATACGTTCCACAGGAAAACGCATAAAAATAAATCGTACAAAAAAAGACTAGACCCACGTATAAAAATGAAGGATACGTTCCATAATTGTTTTAAACCCGCATAAAACTAAATCAATGTGTTACAATACATCGAAAATCGCTTAAAAAATGGTTTATTAAATTTCAGAAAAATAATTAGTCTTACTATATTCTTTCTGAAACCTTTATTCATAATTGTATAAAAACGTTAATAATCATAGACAAATTTATTAAATTTCAGAAAAATATAATCTTAACATATTCCTTCTAAATTTATAAGGAAAATTTTTACAAAAGAAAAAACAGAAAATTTTTATGAAAGTTAATCTTTCTTCACATGTTTTTCTTTATAATTATCGTTGCTATATGAGAGTGTTCGACATAATTTGCGAACTGGTTCGAAATCACATTCATCACTAGAAGAGATAGTCAGCATATCAGATCTATGTCCCGAACATAATGAT
Organism: Nicrophorus orbicollis; assembly: GCA_018845635.1. Taxonomy (NCBI): domain Eukaryota; kingdom Metazoa; phylum Arthropoda; class Insecta; order Coleoptera; family Silphidae; genus Nicrophorus; species Nicrophorus orbicollis. The sequence goes on from JAFMTC010000302.1 coordinate 11,530, forward strand.
TCTTCACAAGTAAAATTAGTCTCAACGTCGCATGTTGATTTTTCCCTTTGATAATATAATCAGTGATTAAACTTTGCGATGGCAATTTTGTACAATTCCTGATATCCAGAAATGCAATTCTCAAGCTCGCGTTGAAACTTGAATGCTCGTTCAGAATTATCATCTTTATCGATGAAATGGTTTGCCAATTTACTGGAAAGTTGAAGACCTTCTC
>JAFMTC010000302.1:56372-66998 GCA_018845635.1 Nicrophorus orbicollis
TGTGAAGTGCATGAAACCATGATGATTCCTCACAAAGGAGGCAAATGGTTGCCAGTAGGCCACTGGGACCCCCGCTTTGCTTCCAGCCTACCCCAATCCGAAACCCGTCCGTTCACCCATAATGACCATCCAGCCAGAAGGAATTCTTCCGCTCGAAATTCTCAGCCTTTTCCCACTTAAGGATCTCTGATTTTCTATATGATATATTTATTGATTTTTTTTCTTTATTTTCGTTAATTGTATTATTATTTTTTTGCCTATAATAAACGAATTTAATATATTAATATGTTTACTTTTTTGATTAATATTTTATTCATTATAAATTAAAAATGAAATAATTTGGTAGAAAATACAGTTAAAATAAATTATGTAATAAATTTCATCTTTAATTAGTTTTTTTTTCTTCAATTTTATGTAGGAAATAAATGGTATGAAATATTAATTAAAGAAAGTTATATAAAATTATTTATATTTCGTAGTAAAGTTTCATTAAATCTGGTTTTTATACACAATTAAATTTGATTTTCAGATTTAAAAAAAACCTACATTTTCACCTTTGTTTAAGATTTTTTTTATATTATTTATTCTATGAAGAATTAATCCGAATTACTTAATTGAAAAATAAGATTGTCCTTTTGGAAGTCATATAAATTGTTATAGTTATTTGTACTTTTATTTTTTTAGGAATTCTTTGTAAAGAACTCAAAATTTTGTTTTTTTTTCTAATCAAAATATGTGTTTTTATTTTGTTTTGTATGTGTGTTTTTATTAATTGGAAATAAATAAATACTGAACGTTTTATTTTTTTAAAGAAAAATTAAATTTGATAGCTTTTTTAATGCACAAAACCCTACGGTAGTTAAAGAAAACCGCTGTCTTTACTATCAATCATCAATTCAAACGTCTTCACATTCTTAATCCCTGTTGTCTCCAGTTAGTTTCTAGTTGCTTAAAGCAGAGTTTAAGAAAAAAACGAAACGAAACGCTTCGTTGATTTTTTTTTTATAACTATCTTGATTGCGTATTGTTCCCTCCGTCTTTGCTTCTGCTGGGAGCAATTCCGAAGCGTTTATTGAGTGTGCGCATCAATTACGAACTCTACAGGTTGTATTTTGGTGCTGCCAACTTGGCTCTAGGGGCAATCAATATGGAATCCTTTTTCATGCAACAAAATACAAATCTTCTGCTTGTCTCCTCTTCGTATGTGTAAAGAGGCTAAAGAATTTATTAACAACAACAGCAGCAGCAGCAGCAACATCGGAAGAAAAGAATAAAGGAGAGGAGAAACAAATTTCGGAAACGAAAACAAGGCTACGGTTGAGAGAGAGCGTGTTTTGAAGTTTGTTAACCCAGCGGGGATTATTTTAAAACTTTTGAAATACTATTTATTTATAGGTTATATTCGGGATGCGGTTTGGAGCGGCGCCAATCATTGTGGTTGTTATTATCATTGCATTTATTCCACCGTAACGTTTTATTTCATTTATTTATATATCCGAAGGGGGGGCACTGAAATTACATGTGATTATCGTGTGGAATTTTCGTCCAGGCTTCACCTAACCCGTAATAAGCGCACGAAGGTGAAGGGGGACGGGACGATCTCCAATTAATTGAAACTCTCGGGGCGCGCAACGTGTAACCTGAAGTGTACTACTTGCCATTTCGTGTTTTTTTTGTTGGCACTGGAGGCATTGTTATTAATGTAATTTGAATTTGCCGCCTAAATAAGTCATTTGAAATACGTCTATTTTCAAGCTTTTTTTTTCACTAGTCAAATTTGAATTCGATTATTCTTCTTGTTAGCGTAATTGTTATAAGCAAAATTTGAATTTGCCGCGTAAATAACACCATTGTTATTAAAATATTTGAAATTGCCGCGTAATGTGACAATTGTCGTCAGCGCAATATGAATTTGGCGCGTGAATTTAAAAAGTTTGTTTATTTTTCTTTTGATCGAATGAAATGAGCTTAGCTCTGAGCCTAGGCATTCGGGTATCGTAGGTGTACCGTTTATGATTTATGGACTTTCCTCGAATTTGAACTGACTGGGACCACCCGGTCAACAAGGTTGCCGGTGCATGCAACAATTCCCCGCACATTAATTAATTTATACCCAATTATAAGGATCTGCGTCCGTCCTCGTCTCTCGGCTTGAAGAGCCTCTCTCTGTTCGACGCGCGCCGCGGGAAAGGCGCAAAAAAATCTGTGTTAATGCTGTTTCCATTAATAAATAATTTCCGTAAATATGCACGCCCCGAGAACGTGTAACTCTGCGGCAATTAGTAATTAAATGAGCGGAGTCCGCGGCGGAATCATCTCTCTGGTCTAGTGATGATCATCATCATCATCATCGCAATTAAAAACGCACACCAAACCGTCCATTAGGGCCGCTCGCGCCCCTCCGCAAGCTCTTTTCGCTGTCCTGCTGGACTATTTCAAAGCGCGCCCTCCGCCCTACGGTGGCGCCCTCCGCGAACGGTCTCCGAAGCGCCCATCCTGCAAGAACAGCGGCAGCGCCATCTATCGGCCGGTGGCTGCACTGCGAGCAGGCGGCGCAGCGTTGCGAAAGCCCTGATCACACGAGAGAAATTGAAGAAGTTTTTTGGAAAATTCACCATTTTGTAAATGAAAAATCTTTTTATTTTTTCAATTTCAAAATACTGGAATATTAAAAAATTAAAAAAGTTACCTTTTATAAATATAAGAAAAATTAAAAATTATTTTTTAGAGAAAAATTTTCCACTGAAATATTCAAAAATATATGTAAAACTAATTAAGACACACGTAAAAGCGAAATTAATTAAAACAATAAATAGTAGAAAAATTGGAATTATTCCATATTATTTAGTAAATATTGTATTTTTTCTCATTCATAATTGGAGCCAAAACTTTAACAATTTCAATCTATTATTTAAAGCTTTACTTTTTATTGTTAATTAATATATTATAATAATGGTATAACTAAAAATATTGTTTGTTAAAAATAGACAAAAGTAAGATTTGAATGAAATTTAATGAAGTTTTCTTGAAATTTATATAAAACTTAACTGTTTATTCTAATATTAGATAAATCTGGACACAAACTAACGAATTAATTTCAATGTTAAACAAAGTTATTTAATTTGGTTTTAAGAACATTGAACAATAATTTGAAATATTGAATAATTTACAACAAAATAAAATATTTATTATTCTTTTGTAATTTTTTTTCTTATGATTTGTGAATTTAAATGAATTAAAGTTTTGTAACAATTGAATAATCAGATTTTTAAAATTAGTAAATAATATTAAAAACTTAATAATGAAAGGAACAGGTGATGCCAAATGCTGGTAATAAATCAAGAATGTTTTCTTGTTTGGAATAAACCGAAGTAAAATATTTGAAGTGAAAAATGTATGAAAGAAAAGCAATTTTCTAGTGCAATTGAACTACTTCCAATAAAGACGTTCACTTATGTTCATGTGTCTTGAAAGGCAGTTTTCGTTTATTGTAAAGACCGCATTATCGTGTACGTTTTTATTTCTACTTTTGAATAATGAAAATAGTAGAAAATATTGTTTGGAAGAGGGCAAACTTTCTTCTTCTTCTTCTTCTTCAAAGCTTTCTCCGAAGGTACAAAAGGTGTTTTGAAAATAAACTCCTATAAATTATTACCATTCCAAAAAAAAAAAGTGAAAAGTGGGATGTGTGAATTTTCTGCTGAAGTGGTTTCGAATGGCCACCCAAAAAGGTTATCTCTGTTTTCTGCCACTCTTTTATTTTTTTGAATTAACTGTTCCTCTCTTTTTCTCGCATGCGTTTCTCTCAAAAATTCTTCGCTTCTTTCTTTTCTCTACCTTTCATTTTGCCAAAAGAATAGATTTGTTTTGTGGTCCGAGAGGGTGCGATTCATATTAATTTCTGGACACGCGTATCTACCTACAATCTATCTACCTTAAAGGAGGATGCAGTGCGGGGGTGATGCTGGAGAGTGAGAGAGCGAGAGGAGGAAGGGTGCTGCTTCCATTCTTTCGTTCACCCTCCATGTTTTCGGTCATAAATCAGACGGGTGGGGCCTCACGGACCAATATGTCTCGCGTTGGCCATTTCCCTACACCGAACCAATCATAAGTTTCCTCCCGAAGAAAGCGAAAGAAAGTTTTTGCCATTCATCCTTCCAACGTTTGCAGCAAGAAAATAAAAAGAAAGAATCAAATACCAACTTGAAATTGGATTATTTTCAAACTTACATCAATTTTTTTTGTAAATTATTTGATACTTTTCATATTAATTTAAAAATATATATAAATCATTGAGTTTTTTGAGTTCTTAGAAGAAAATATTAATAATTGTTTTTTTTTAAATCCATAGTAAAAATAAAGATTCATTTTGATTTAAACTGTTGATTTTTTTGTAAATTACATGAATTGTTTTCAGCGAAATTTTATATACCAATTTTATATACTCAATTTTATCTACCAAAATCTTTTTATAATATAAATTTCATAAAATATTTATAAATAATCATTTCCAATTTGAGTGAATTTACATTTTCTAAATAACTCATACTTAAGTTCGTGAAGAACAATACATTTTGAAGACTCAATTTTTTAAATTCGCAACATAAAAGTTTGAACATTACCTGTAACTTATTTCATTCAAGTTTTTGGAGTTTTAAAACTTTTCGATCAATCAAACAAAATTTTTGGAAACTAAATTTTGAAACTCCTGTTAAATAAATTTTATGAGTAATTCGTAAACCTCGAAAGATTGAAACACTTAAGTTTGAGAACACGGATGAATGAAGATACAGTAAAAGCTTGATATCGGCAACACATTAGTTATTTTTTTTTTATTAACGTATGTTACTGTTTTCTATGTAAAGTAAAGCCTAACGAATTATATTAATAAGAAATAATTGCAACAATAATAAGAAAAACATCTCAAGACAATTGAAGAAAAATTAATATAAAGAAAAAATTAAATTCCATTGCTGCAAATTGCTATGTCCTTTTGTCCTGTAATTCTATTATGTTAGTTTTAAGTTGAATTTTGTTATTTTTATTAGAATTTGGATATTAAATCATAACCACTTGATTTTAGTACACATCATTATTGTACAGTTATGGAAAAAATAATATAAATATTTTCTGTTATAGAAATTTGTTGTTTGGGTATTTTACGTTTATAAATTTATAATATTTTAAAATTTAATATTGCAATGTTATTTATCGTTCTTTAAATTTGGAATAGACTTGAAACGTTTTATGAGCTGAACATCTTTTGATTTCTATGTTGGGTTTGTACATAGTTATATGCAATTATTATATAAATTATTTTTCTTAAAACACCTAAGTTTTAGAACATTCAAAATATGAAGTTCTTATCCGTTGGTATTGCTATTGTATTCTCGATACATGCAGACCTCAGGAATACAATGCTTCCTCAAATTGGAGCTGAGAACCCACTTGGTATTCGTACATCTCATCCTTCTCATTTCCCCCCCTTGTTCTCTTGTTCCTTTTTGGCGTTTGCATTAATGAACTCTTCTCATTTGGATATGTTTATGACGTAGACAATATTGCTTCGTAATAATCACAAAGCCCATTTTGGCCCTTTTTTGTCAAAACCTTCTATTATATTTTCATTAAAAGCTGAACATCTTTTGATTTCTATGTTAGGTTTGTACATAGTTTTATGCAATTATTATATAAATTATTTTTCTTAAAACACCTAAGTTTTAGAACATTCAAAATATTAAGTTCTTATCCGTTGGTATTGCTATTGTATTCTGGATACATGCAGAGCTCAGGAATACAATGCTTCCTCAAATTGGAGCTGAGAACCCACTTGGTATTCGTACATCTCATCCTTCTCATTTCCCCCCCTTGTTCTCATGTTCCTTTTTGGCGTTTGCATTAATGAACTCTTCTCCTTTGGATATGTTTATGCCGTAGACAGAAAGAAGAGTTGCACGCGCTGCGGACCATATCTGTTATTTATTGTTGCAGGTATTCGCGGCGAACGTGACCAGAACCGGCGAACATTAAATTATGTAATATTTCACTTACTTATCAGGGGCCGAACGCATATTCGCATCGTCTTTTCGGACCCGTTCCGCTCTGCCCTCCCCAGCAACACTTTCTTAAAACCTTCATCTCTCTCTCTCTCGCCCTTTCCTTCATTTATCCCCCAATGAAACGTTCCCTCTTTCTTGCAATATGTTTTCTTCGTTCTCTTTAACTCTCTTTATCTCTCTCTCTCTCTCTTTCTCTCTATATACGCCGATCGCTTTTGAAAGTAATTATAACGTAGAACGTTGAATATTTGTCGATGCGGTTTCAGAGTTTGACGGTCTTTAATGAAGTCGACATGGGAGCATGAAATACAGGTTGAGCAAGTCCGACGCCATTACTCATCTCTTTTATTTTGATTTTTCAGGCTCTCTCGCATCCTTTCCACCCGTTTCGCTCTCCGTCCTCTGCTACACTACCTATATCCTCCTCGGCTTCTCCTCCGAGCTTCTCTCATACCTCTTGTTTTCGTTTTGTTTTCGTTTCTTTTTCGCTGTTTGTTTGTTGCTTTTCGTTTGTTCCTCGTTTTTGTTTTGGTTTCGGTGCGCCGTGCTCCTCGCATGCGAGCAGAATTCCATTGTACACACTGCATTCCTATTAATTTTTGCCAATCCTCCCCGCCGCTCTTGAAGAACGAACCTCCTTATATCTATATATATATTTGAAATTATTTAATTCATATGAACGGGATTCTTTTCCACGTGGGAAATGGGTTCGGAAAGAATGCTGGCTAATTAAAGCGCGCGTTCCGCGAATCCGAATTGAAACAATTGAATGAGTTATTATCATATTTCGTCCTTTTATTTATTTAAGTTTTTCTACATCCTTCGACGGATTCGGGTCTGCTCGTTTATTTTCTGTCTCTCTGTTTTATTGTTGTTGTTGTAGTTGTATTCATGACTGTATTCTTTCCGTTTGGCTAAAAATAGTAAATGCCATTAGCTCGTGCTAATGGCTCGGGATAAAACTATCCTCATGGGTGGTCACTAATTAAGATTCAGGCTGATTACAATTGTCGCTAACGGTAAGGCACGCGGAGAGATGGAGAGGTTGTGGATGGAGAGTGATCTCCTAACAAAGGAGGCGAAGAACTAGCTGGTAGTAGCTGCAGCAGCATCAGGCCTTCTTCTTGCAGCCACAGATCCTCGACGGACCTTACCTAGAATTACGAAAAAGGCAACGGTCGCATTGTTTACACGTTGTTGCATAAAACCCTTCGCTCAAATGAAATCTGAACCATTTCAGATATCCTCGCTCTCGCTGTGCGGTCGACCCGATCTTAGAATCTATATAGGCACTAATTGTTCTTATATTAATGACCGGATTGCGGTCCAGGATTTTTACTCTTAATAAGGGCTTCGGACGTCCATTACGGCCATGGTATTAATTACTCTTTTTACTCGGCTCTCCGCGCAGAATGCCTAATGATCCTCGGCGCGGCCACCATCTTCGTCACCATCGCTTCGCCATAATCTAAGAGCCGCCGCGCTTTTACCCATTTTGGCCCTTTTTCTCAAAACCATTTGCAATTTATTCAATTCACCAAAGTTTTCATTAAACAACAACACTTTTCTTACATAAACACATTTCTTAGCTACAACTCGAACCAAAACAATCTTATCTAATTTTAACAAATTTTATTTAAAAATTTGTAACGAATTGCATAATTATTTCACTATTTATCAAGTATTCTTTAAATAATTGTTATAAAAGTATTATACATTCTTATTGTAATATTCTAATCTACGCTATATACCAAAATTTAACTTAAACATTTAATAAATTGTATTAGACAAAAATTTGCAATAAGTTGTTTGTTGTATCATATACCAAGATTTTCTTTACACAATAAGCTTTAAAGAATTTTATAATTTTAGATAAAAAAATTACAATAAATTGTATATATCTTTGCCATATACCAAAGTTTTCTTTAAACAATACTTATATAAGTTTTAATCGGCGAAAAGGCTTAGACTAACTTCATAGTCAAGTTTTAACGAATTTTATTTTATATTTTGAATATATTTCTAATAAATTGTTAATATCTTCATCATATACCAAAGTATTCCATAAACAATATTTATATAAATTTTAGCATATTTGATATTAATTAATTAAAAATTACTAATAACATTAATTTGAACAAGAACTACGAAAAAATATAAACTCAATACAATAGTAATAAAGAAATATAAACAAAAGCCCTATTTTACATTATTAGATGTAAATGTATAATAAATCAACTTCGACAATATCGCTTCGTAATAATCACAAATCCCATTTTGGCCCTTTTTTGTCAAAACCTTCTATTATATTTTCCAAAAAGTAGTGAAAACATTAACACCCTCACAATAAATCTTTCTTAAAAAAACAACTTTCTAATTGTGTTCGATATTTTTTTACCTTCTTAAAAAAAGGACCCTTCTTTTATCGACTTTTTGCCTTTCACAATACAACCGTAGAGTAAGAACCCTTGTCCAGTCATAATTTATTAAAAGCGTGTAAAACGTCGAAAAAATATTGCTATTAAAAATTATCGAAATGTATTTTTTATCTACATGGAATATACGAATTTGTTTTTGTGTGGAAATTATTTCGTAAATGAATTTATTCAATTCATAAGTGAAACAAATATTTTCTATTTTCTTATGGAAAACATCTATTTTTTTGTGAAGCATATACTTACTATTCTTATGCTTATTTACAATTTAAATAAGCAATTTGCATTATGAAATTAAAAGAAAAACAATAATTTTTATGTACAAAAAAATAGTCGATCTTTGTCGACTTTCTAACGTTGCATCGTGTAACCGTGAACCTTTTGTCGGCTTGGGAAAGTCGATTGATTTTAACATTTAACTCTGTATAACGCAATGCACCACCATATAGGGAACGAAATCTTATCCGGATTTGATTGAAAATTCCATGAATTATCCGAAGGATTCGCCCTTCAAATACTTCATCTCACGAAGAACATATTTTCCCATTTCGCTTAGTCTCCGCGTTTTCTTTTCTTTTACATTTTCGTAATTAGGGGTTGTGCGGCATCTGTGCAGCATCCTAAATGGGGGGCGGCTGTGACTTATCGCCGTTCATTTGGATCTGCATGCGCGGCGTTGCAAGATGTCCCGAGAATTCCTTAGTTGCGGGGTGCGGTTAATTGTGTTACAATACGAAAGAAAAAACGAATTACATGAAACGGAACGTAAAGTTTGTTAAGAACAATAATAATAATGAGAGAGGAGGAAGAAGTAGAAAAAAAAATTGGAGCGCATTGGGTTGATGGTATAAATAATGCCGGGGGCAAAAGGATTTACGGCCGGCTTCGATCTCGGCAAATTCAAGTATATACGGCTTTATTAATGCTGATTTATGTCGGCCTGTCATTTTGTTAATCAAATAGAGAGAACCTGTATTATGCAAAGGCATTATTTTAGCATGCCTGTGTAGAATCCGAAGGAGCGAGAGAGATGAAAGGACTCGGGTTTGAAGGAGTGTGAGAAGGAAGGAAGGAAGGACGTGCGGACAATGCGAGTACAAGAGTGCAGAGTGGGAGGGCATTGCATTACTATGCATACACTTTGTATACTCTGTTTGTTGTGTGTATGTTTTCATTCCGCATTAAGATTTCCACTTTAATTTAATTTTTAAAAAATATAAAGATATATTGCGTAATATATATTTAACTCGACGATTTTTTTTAAATTTTACCTTTTATATGCATATTGGGTGAGCATAAAACACGGAAAATAAGAAAAGAAAATACTGCTGCTCCCTCTTCACTGGTCACGCAATATTTGCATATTCTGAAGAAAAATATTGTTTAATACTCGAGCTATTATAAATCTAAACTATTGATTCATAATTTATGATATATTTAGTATTTTATACAAAATTTGAGTTATCAGTAAATTTATTATATTTCACAGTAAAAATATTATTTATTAAGCATATTCTTAGTACGAAATTCTTTAAAAAGTATTGGAAATATTTATTATAGTTGTAATTTGCACAAATATTTTAAATAGTCAATTTTTTTTAAATAGTGTTTAATTAATAATTGAATGAAAAACATCAATTAATTTATTTTAACTTTTTTTTGTAATTAAGAAAAATCCTTATTTTTTATTATTTATGTCTTGTTAGAAATTAATAATAAAACAATGTTATATAAGTGTGCTAATTTTTCTATATTTTTTTGCATATTTTGTTACAAAATTAGTTTTTGAAAAATTTTAGATAATTGCATAAATAAAAACAATTAATATCAAGAGTAATTGTAAGTTTTTTTTTTCTTAGAAAATTTTGTTGTTTTTTTTTTATTCCTGGAATTAAATTTACATCAAAGTAATGTTTTATTTTTGTAATTTGTAAAAAGGGTAATTGAAGTTGATAAAAATATGGTGGTGAAAAATTTAAATTACTCTCAAAATTGAATCTACACGGAAATAATTGCGTTTTTTTTTAGGGGGTTGAAAACATGAAACGGTATTCTAATTTGATGGAGATGTTACAGTTTGTTGATCCTCTGGTAGCTGTTGATTTCTACTTTTCAGAAGGGTTGGAATGTGT
>JAFMTC010000303.1:9473-23029 GCA_018845635.1 Nicrophorus orbicollis
TCTTTGAGTAGTTAGTCTTTGAACGATAGTCATTTAGTCGGAATCTTTGAGTAGTTAGTCTTTGAATTATAGTCATTTAGTTTGAATCTTTGAGTAGTTAGTCTTTGAACGATAGTTATTTAGTCTGAATCTTTGAGTAATCAGTCATTGAATGATAATCATTTAGTCTGAATCTTTGAGTAGTTAGTGTTTGAATGATAGTCTTTGAGAAGAGCCTTCGAAGAACAGTCTTAGCTTGGTGAGCAAACGAGTAACTTAAGAGAAGAATATTACTCTTAGTCAATAAAACAGGAGATCAACACTTACATAGTTGACTTCTCCATAAAAACACTCAACTGTACAATAAAACTACTTAGAATATTCGCATTTGATATTCATAAACCCCTCAAAGACTCCACAAAAACGTAACTATGAGGCAATCTACGGTGACCGGAGAATTCCATCCCTGAGACACGACAATAAATTAAGTGTTTCTGCAATATTCAGAAGATGATTTCTATGTAAATAAAAGTACAATAACATGAAGAAAATTGAGGAAAATCAAGAAGATGAACTAAAGAGAAAACATTAATTACTGACATAGAAATGAAGCTTCAAATATTTGAATCAATTCTCAGAAAAGCGACTTAAAAGAGCTTAAAAGAAAATTTCCTACTGATGACGAGTATTCTAAACGAATGATGAAATTGATTATTGACTATTAAATTTCCGATTAATTAGTTTCGAAATGTAGACAAACGCACCTTCTTTTTGAATGTAATTCGATTAATCAACTGCAATATTTGCGTTCGAGCGTAATCTTTCGTGTACAAACAACACCATCATCGACTTTACCGGGAAATCGTCGTATTGCACTCTCAGAAAACGACCAAATTAAGCTGACATTTAACGCGAATTTACAATTTATCGACCACCATTCATTACCGTATCGTCCGTCCGTCGTTATCGACGCGCCTCGTGCGCAATTAACCGACCCGTAATGCGGTGTTAATTGAAGAAACCAGCCATCAACGTGCATCCAAACAGTACTTGCACTTCGTTCAAATGAAGCACCCGGAGGCGGTAATTAACCCGAGGCAGGCCGTTAAGCTAACAAGAGCACCCATTAAAAGTAATGCACGCTCGATTTTCGCGACAATAACGACCACTAAAGATAACGGAATTCCTGTTGTTACCTCCCCCCCTCTCCCTCTTTCAATTGTTTTTTTACGTGTATAAATACCAGAGATAATCGCTGAAAAACAGCAGACTCGAACGAGCCGAAGAAGAAGAATCGTGACCGGTCTCAAGAATACAGGTGTGCTTTGCAAACAAACCACTGCTCACTCAATTACGTTGTCGCTCTTGGCATTGACATTCGAAGGAAGAAAGAGAGAACCTCCGACGCTTCATCATCAATGGCCATCGGTAAATACACACACACGCAATTGCGAAACGTTTCATTCATTCATTCATCGAAACAGCAGTCAAGTGTTTTCGCACTGTCATTTGTTTTCGCTCACTTGTTTCACATCTTCTTCATTCCGTTTGAAAACAATAACGAAAAACGTGACGGACAGGTGTGCACGTGCAATTTCACTGAAACCGAACATTCAATTTCGTATCCTCTCATTATTTAATTAGCCATTATCTCATTTTTTTAATGGGCGCTCGAAAGGTCATTACTGTATGAATAAGTAACGTTGTCTCCGGGTGCTAAATCCGTGTGTGGGAGAAACGAAAGATGAAGAAAAAAGAGAAGATGTGTTCGTTGTTACGGTACTAAGTGGTGCCTCTAATCGTTCGTATTATCATAACTTGTACCATAAAAAAAAGACAATTAACATCTTCGTACGTTGATGTTCGCAACTCCGTGCAATTTCCGTGAAGTTTCTACAAGTGTAGCTTCTGGAAAAGTTAAAATAAACCATCAAAATTAGCATGAAGTTTGTGTGCAAAATAGTTATATTTTCCACACAAACTTTGTATTTAAGTAATCATATACTTGATAGAAAGTATTTAGTTAACTAATTATAGAAAGAACATATAGAAAACATCCAATTCCAATTGAAAAGACAACAAAATTTGGACAAATCGAAACGAAATTCAATTATAAGTATTTAGGTAACTAATTACAGAAAGAACATATAGAAAATATGCAATTCCAATTGAAAAGACAACAAAAATTGGACAAATTGAAACAAAATTCAATTATAAGTATTTAGGTAACTAATTACAGAAAGAACATATAGAAGACATTATCCATTTCCAATTGAAAAGACAACAAAATTTGGACAAATCGAAACGAAATTCAATTACAAGTATTTAGGTAACTAATTACAGAAAGAACATATAGAAAACATGCAATTCCAATTGAAAAGACAACAAAATTTGGACAAATCGAAACGAAATTCAATTATAAGTATATAAGGTAACTAATTACATATAGAAAACATGCAATTCTAATGGAAAACACACAAAAAAGTGGACGAAATTGAAACGAAATTTAATGAAGATTCAAAGAAGAAAATCGAGCAATCGGATGTGCATGACCGTGAAATTAAATCAAAGTTGGCGGTGAAAAACAATTTGAAGAAAGGAAAGTAGTTCAAATTACGAGCAAAAACTTTCTGTGAAAACGTTCTTGACTGAAATTTTTACTACTAAATATCAATAAGTTATATAAGTTGATATTGGAAGTGTTTTAGGAATGTCTGCTTCCTTTACACACATAAAACTAACAAAAGCAACAATCTTGGAACAATTTGCTACAGAATATCTGTAAGAAAACTTGTCTAAATATTTAAAAAATCGAAGAAGCAAATCGAACTCACAAATTATCCAAAAGTTCAAATCCAAAATGCTTAAGAACTATCATCAAAATCTGCGTATAGATCTTGTTTAGGATATAATACCAATGTTTAGTAGCAGATAGACTTGAATTACATACAAATGTTGCTTGATATCAGCAAATTGAGTGCTTTAAACCACTAAATTTAGTGTATAGATTCAAGTAAATTGACTATTGTTCACATGCTAAGTTATATTATTGATATTGAAAGTGTTTTAGGAATGTCTGCTTCCTATACACTACATTCCTAAAACTAACAAAAGCAACAATCTTAGAGCAATTTGCATCAAGATATCTGTAAGGAAACTTGTCTAAATCTTTAGAAAATCGAAGAAGCAAATTATCCAAAAGTTTCAACCAAAAATGCCTGAGAACTATCATCAAATTCTCCGTACAGATCTCGTTTAGGATACAATACCAATGTTTCGTTACAGATAGACTGGAATTATGTACTAACGTTGCTTGATAGAAGCAAATTGAGTGCTTTAAACCACTAAATTTCGTGTAAATTAACTAATGTTCACATTCAATTATGGTAAAAATCCATCGGAAAAGTTCATCCACTCAACGTCACACCGAAAATACCAATTAAACACAATACACAATGATGATTAAACTCATTAATGCATTAAATAAAACCAAAATTACGAGAAACTCAGAATCCGTTTCGAAACGATCGAATTTTCCAACATTTAGAAAGTCTTCCTTCAACTTCAACTACTACCGTATTTCGTATCATTCGATATTTCACCACGAGATAAACAAATCTACTTCCGATTCCGTTAGGAAATATCACCGACCTCCAAAAAAACAAAAACAAAAAAAAAAACAAAACGAAAATCAATCGTATCATAAAACAACACACGTTTCCAAATACCACCACTGCTAATTAAACAAATGAAATCCAACGTTCTAATTGGATTATGAAAAGCGATTTGTAATTTAACCTACACCCAGTAAATCCGTAATCCGCTTCGGGATGTTGCAATTCGACCCCGAACGAAAAAAAGGAAAGAAACTAAACTTGCAGCAAAGTGGAAGTTCATGAATTCACATTGAAAAATTGATGAGAATGATGCAATTGCAGCATATAATTGAATAAAAATACTGTCTGAGACTTTCGCCGTAAATTACAACAGTGAAACCACTTTTAATTATCGACTCAACAACTAACGTAACGGCAGAATCGTCGAAACGCGCGCAGTTAGTTAGTTAGTAAAGTTGATAACTGAAGCTACTACAAAAAAAAAACAGAATGATCCAATTAGCAATTTCACTAAACAAAAAACGAACGAAGCAAGGGAAAACAAACGCTAATCTCATCTGCATAAAACGCGTTGTCATGGCAACTAAGAGGAGATAATTAATTAATTAATTGCGGTCGTTCAAATTGAGCGGCTAATTACGTGCACACCGCGAAATAAAGAGAGCATCGTAACAATTTATTGAAAATAACACGCCAATTTCCGAAATTACCTACAACAACAACAACATCGCTATTAAATGCATTCCGAATGTTTAAAATCGCATTACCTTCGAACGAACGAAACAACGAAAGAAAATAGAAACAAATTTACGGGGTCTTCGATCCTTTTTCGTCGTTCCCAGCGAATTGGCAAACACGGTTCACATGTCCAGCAGATCTGATGAAATTCCGCGCTCGTTTCATTCGCCTAATTATTGGTTCACTAACGAAGAAAACATCACAAAACAGAAACAAAACTTCAATTAACCCCAATCGAAGGGAACGTCAAAAACGTGGTTCGTGCAAACGAAAAGGAAGCGCGTTACGCAATTGTTATGACAAACGAGCATCGTATATCTGCTTTCGTTTGGCTGTAATTCACTGTCAAAGTTGAAAAAGCGTTTTGTTAAGCATCGAAAAAGGAGTCTCTTTACATTTTTGCTTATATCTCGAAAAGTACTGGCCACAAATTAATAATTAAGCACTCTAATTAAAGCTAAATAATCACTCTTTCAAACGTGTGCATTGGTATTGTTGTATCTGCTTTCGTTTGGCTGTAATTCACTGTCAAAGTTGAAGAAATGATTTTTTAAGCATCGAAAATAGCAGTGTCTTTACATTTTTGCTCATATCTCGAAACGTAGTGGCGTTAAATGAATAATTAAGAACTCTAATTAAAGCTGAATAATCACTCTTTAAAACGTGTGCATTGGTATTATTGTATCTGCTTCTGTTTGGCTGTAATTTGCTGTCAAAGTTGAAGAAATGATTTTTTAAGCATCGAAAATAGCAGTCTTTTCACGTTTTTGCTTATATCTCGAAAACTATCAGCGACAAATTAATAATTAAGCACTCTAATTAAAGATAAATGTTCAATCTTTAAAACGTGTGCATTGGTATTCTTGTATCTTTTACCGTTTGGCTGCAATTTGCTGTCAAATTTGAAGAAATGTTTTTTAAACCCGGAAAAAGCAGTCGCTTTACATTTTTGCTTATATCTCGAAAACTATCAGCGACAAATTAGTAATTAAGCACTCTAATTAAAGATAAATGTTCAATCTTTAAAATGTGTGCATTGGTATTCTTGTATCTTTTACCGTTTGGCTGTAATTCGCTGTCAAACTTGAAAAAACGTTTTATTAAGCATCGAAAAAGGAGTCTCTTTACATTTTTGCTTATATCTCGAGAACTATTAGCGATAAATTAATAATTAAGCAGTCTAATTAAAGATAAATGTTCAATCTTTAAAACGTGTGTATTGGTATTCTTGTATCTTTTACCGTTTGGCTGCAATTCGCTGTCAAAATTGAAAAAAACGTTTTATTAAGCATCGAAAAAGGAGTCTCTTTACATTTTTGCTTATATCTCGAAAACTATTGGCGATAAATTAATAATTAAGCACTCTAATTAAAGATAAATGTTCAATCTTTAAAACGTGTGCATTGGTATTGTTGTATGATTAGCCGTTTTGCTGCAATTCGCTGTCAAATTTGAAAAAACGTTTTATTAAGCATCGAAAATAGAAGTGTCTTTACATTTTTGCTTATATCTCGAAAACTATTGGTGCCAAATTAATAATTAAGCACTCTAATTAAAGCTAAATAATCACTCTTTAAAACGTGTGCATTGGTATTATTGTATCTGCTTTCGTTTGGCTGTAATTCACTGTCAAAGTTGAAGAAATGTTTTTTAAGCATCGAAAATAGCAGTCTCTTTACATTTTTGCTTATATCTCGGAAACTATTGGTGCCAAATTAATAATTAAGCACTCTAATTAAAGCTAAATAATCACTCTTTAAAACGTGTGCATTAGTATTATTGTATCTGCTTCCGTTTGGCTGTAATTCACTGTCAAATTTGAAAAAATGTTTTGTTAAGCTTCGAAAAAGGAGTCTCCTTACATTTTTGCTTATATCTCGAAAACTATTGGCGACAAATTAATAATTAAGCACTCTAATTAAAGCTGAATAATAAACATGTATAATTTCGTTGATGGATATTTGAAACGACGACTGAAATAGTCTAAGCGGATCTAGTGGTTTGACGTAAAATTCCACGCTAAAACAATTGGTTAATAATAGAACAAAGTCCACGAACATTGCTTCTAAGTAATTAATTAGATATCTAAATTACGCACATTATTGTTTCACATACGCGAAAGCAAAAGCAGGAGTCATGTCGAAATTCAATACTACTTACGAATCCGCACTTTTTTTTTATCTACTTTACGTTTCTACACGAAAACGATTCTCGCTAATTCACTGTTATTTGTATAATTAATTTTAATTGATTTTAATTAAAATTTGCTTTAATAGCAAAATATATTTGTTTTTTATGTATTGAGATTACATTTCTTTTGTAGTTGTTGCAATAAATATATAAGAATAAAATTCATACGAAATGTAAGTTGATAAGAGATCTACAACAAATACAATTTCAAAAATTTTGCCGAGTCAAGGCAAAACCATCCAAAAATTCGCAACAAAATGTGATTTTTATGCATGACAGATGTAATCGTTGGATGCTGTAATGCCGATACGTGTTTGCTTAAAGTCAAGGATGTTGAAACAACTTTGTGTGTGCGATTCATTCAACAATCTTGATGTAATTGGAGCAAATCAGTCTCCGCAGGAAGCGGATTAACAAGAGATCAAGTGGTTCTTGACAAAACGAATGCTAATGATGATGATGGATGTCGAGTTGCAGCAGCCCCGAAGGCTGACCGATCGAGATGTTTGGCTGCCCGCCCCAGTTAACTAGCTCCAATTTCTCCGACCCGAATTGCAATCGAAATACCTCAATGTTGCGTACGGGAATCGAAAAACGAGTAAGAGAAAGAGAGTGAAGTGGAAAAGAAAAGGAAAACGATTGCGGGAAAGAAGGAGCTAGCAAATTCGGAATGCGCGCGGGGCAAGGATGGAATCGTCAGTGGCGCGTGCCTCCAATGTCTTTCCTTCACGCTTCGACGGCGATTTTGGCACTTCCAGCAGCGAAAGAGAAACACACCTGGAGAGCAGAGCATGCATAATACATGACTGCTTGTTATTCCGCGATTTTACAATTCCAAAAGCTCAAAGCGCGCCAGTTTCACAACGGCTCCGGACACCGAAAGAAGAAGGAAGGAAAGAAAGAATTAATCGAGCCGCATGCACGTACGAAATATAATCGAGCCCGGGAAAAGGCACTTACTCAGTTCAGTCCGTTCAGTGCTCAGGACCACACGCGATTCCGATTCCGAACGGAGATGCTGATGGTGGAATCGCCTCCTGTTGCGGGAAGTTAACCATGGCGAAGATGTTCGACGGGGTGGTGCTTCTTCTGGTGGTGGTGCTGTGTTGTGCGAGTGCCATCACCACCAGGACGAGGATAGGCACCTACAGCCTAGGGCCCAGCTCGCATGCGTACCTGGAGCAGACATTCAATTACCGCGACTACGAGTCGTATCGGCAACCCCAGGAGGAGAGCAACCACGCCAAAGACTACGTGGATCTGCTGGCTTGGCTGGCCGCGAAGCGGCGGCAGGATCGGCTGCAGCTGGGCTACAGCAGTCTTCAGAACCTCGCAGACGCCGGCGTCGAGTACGAATCGCCACAGCTCAGCCACAGCTACCAGAAGATCGTCACGCATCACTCGACCTCAAGGGGGAATACCCCGGATTTCCGAGCGCAGGAAGGTAACAACTGAAACAAACGGAAAACATTTACAAATTAGATGATCCAGTTACAGCTGAATTAGCAATTGGAATACACAAATAACATTAATCAGTTTAAACTATTGAATTAAAACAAAAAGCGGATGTAAAAACTACACAATTTACCAATCAAATTATGTGTGTAACTTCACTGACTAATAATCAGAGTGATTTAGAAAGTTACGCAAAGCGAAATCGAACAAAAAAACAAAACTTTAGTTAGCGTTTCATTCAAGAACGAATGAAATTTCGTCGATTTTTTCATATAATAATAATGCATGCAATTTTTTCTAAATGTATTACATAAACGAACTGAAATCCATGAATTGAAACAGTTTTCCACGCGAAAATTTTGCAAGAACGACGTTTGGAAATATCGGTGCATTGAGAATTGAGAAAATGTGCGGTGGAACAAATTGTAAATACAAAAGTAAAACGAGAATCGTCTGAATCTGCTTGTAAATAAATGCAAGTGGCTTTTGAAACGTGTGAAAACAACAGAAGATCGCGACGAAAACAAGGAATTCCATGCCTTCTTTGTTTTGTTTTTTACTCATTTCATAAACATTTTTCCTTTGTTTCGCGAAGCGCGAAACGACAGCACGATCACGCATAGCAAATTTGCGAACTTTGTTGAAAGAAAAATTGCAGTTTAATTAAAGTTTTGTCTCTTTGTTGTTGTTGTTGTTTTCTAGAAAAAATGAAATACCTTTGCCTGGTGCTGGGCATTTGCTCGAACTTTGCGTTCGGAATGCCCAACGGCAACACCAATCAAAGACCCGGCCTCTTGGCGCCCGTTTTCGAATGGAAACAGATGGAATTCCAGTACGACAGCGAAGCGGCTAAGAAGAACGACATCGCCAGCGGTTTTTACGTTCCGTCCGTGCCGACACCCATCGACGTCGACGTTTCTTATTCAGGTGAGAAAGAGATATGCGAAAAAGATCAAGTAATAGCAATTAGCGTTACATAAACGATATGTAGATCAAGTTTATCCTCGTCTATCGAATCGTTCATCTCGCTCTATCGCGCGGTAACGTGACGAATTGGAGAGAAACGATTCGCGTTTACGTAACACGGTGTCTAAGTTTTTGGGTCCGCAGGAAACGGCAGCAAGGTGTTCGTCACGATACCGAGGTTCCAGGTGGGCAGCCCCATGACTCTGGGATTCGTCAACAGCAAGAACCTTGTGGAAGCGTTCCCCTCGTGGAGCTGGCATCGCAACCCGGAAAGCTGTTTACACGATCGTCTCATCTCCGTTTACAGAGTCAAGGTGAGATAATGTCGCTAAGCGAAATTTGAACTAGTTAAACTTTTGCATTGGTAATCAAACTTCCAATGATCCATTCATACAAATTTCGACTAAGAGAACACTTCAACACTTTGTAATTTGAATAGCTTTGATTATGGAGGAATGTTATTGAAAATAAGAAACTGATCACATGGAAATGATTGATCGAATTCTGGGAAGTTTGCTCAAGAATGTTGACTTCCAATGATCCATTCATACAGATTTCGTCTAAGTTAACACTTCAACACTTTGTAATTTGAATAGCTTTGATTATGGAGCAGAGTTATTGAAAATAAGGAACTGATCACATGGAAATGATTGATTGAATTCTGGGAAGTTTCATCTAAGTGAACACTTTGTAATTTGAATAGCTTTGATTATGAAGCAGTGTTATTGAAAATAAGAAGCTGATCACATGGAAATGATTGATAGAATTCTGGGAAGTTTGCTCAAGAATGTTGACTTCCAATGACCCATTCATACAGATTTCGACTAAGTGAACACTTCAACATTTTGTAATTTGAATAGCTTTCATAATGGAGGAGTGTTATTGGAAATAGGAAACTGTTCACATGGAAATAATTGATCAAATTTTGGGAAGTTTGCTCAAGAATGTTGATTTCCAATGATCCATTCATACACATTTCATCTAAGTCATCAATAGCTTTGATAATGCAACAAAGCAGTTTTCCAAAATACAATACCTTTTTTACTAGAAAACGAATACATCAAATGGTTAGTTTTTCCAATTATCGTTAAAATTATAAGAGAAATTAATTATTCTACCAAGAAAATATGCAATTCACGTTTGAGAAACACTGCAATAAAGCATATTGTTACTGCAGAAATGTGCTTCTTACAATCAAATCTTTTCAAATTCGTTTCAATTCTCAAAATTGATGCTAATTCCATGAGCATCTTGTTTTCCGCATAAAATTACGTAATTAACCGATCAAGCTTTTGTTGTGTAATTAGATAATTGTGCGTGCATTAGAGTAGTTACATTTGCATAACGTATCATGAAGTAGAATACAAGTAAACAACAACTAGTAGACGATAAGTTTAAAGAAATTAACAGAAAAGTGTATGCTCGGAGATTTGCAACAGTTTTAGACAATCTCCCACCCTCATTAAGTAAATTAGTTCAAAATGATTTCGCAGATCATATTGATTCATTTAGGTGAACCAATGCATTAAATCTAAATGTTTGTATTATTTATAATGAAATTAAGTTAATTAAACTTAATGTGATGAAAGTTTACATAGTTTTGTCGGCGAAAATTAATTTGTTAAAAGTCTTCAATTTGCATTATTAATTATACTTTTTTAGTGGTTTAATAAACTGTTAATACTAATTTGTATAACGAGATTCTAATATCTTAACAATTGTATAAATATGTATATCAATTCTATTAATAGCATTGGACAAATTGTACTAACAACACTTGTGGTAAACGCAAATGCAATAGCAAATTCCTTTTATATTATTTACTATTACGCCTAATGATACGAGTAAATAAGTAAGCTATGAGTTATTGCTGATGGGTAAAGAAATACGTTAAAAGAAACGATATTGTTACGAGTGTGGACAACAGAATGAATGATAACGTCGCACCTGACAAACCATTTACTTTATGTGCACTATCATCAATTATACACGTAAAGCAAATAATGAAACAAGTGCAGTTAATATGTGGAACCGATATGACTTTCTCCTCTTACTGCGACACGTAATGCGAATGAAACTAATGAGAATCAGTTTAATTGCCGACAATGAACGTGCACGTTGATTTCGAACGCTGCTGCTCTCCGCTTAATGCTAAACCAACTGAAAGTAGATATTCGCAAATATCAACAATCGTTTTTCAATTGTATGCATGAAACGTTCTTTTGTTGTTTCTCAATTATATAATCATTGTTTCTGTTGTTGTTTAGATCGACGAGTGCGGACGCATGTGGGTATTGGATACAGGTCGCTATGGAGACCATCAAACTTGCGAACCGCAGATCATCGCTTTCGACCCGATCACCGTGAGTGTGAATAGACGCACAATTGTGTGAACGGTTAGATTTGATTAGATTCTCTTGCAGAAAGCCGTGCTGCATCGTTTCACGATTCCCAAGAACCTGCTGGAGGGCCGCTCCGTCCTCGTGACGCCGATCATCGACAACCGCGACAAGCAGTGCCGCGACACCTTCGTCTACGTGGCGGATTGCCAAACCTACTCGATCATCGTCTACGATGTCAAGCACGAGAAGGCGTGGAAGGCCACGGACAAGACCATGTATCCCTATCCGAATTTCGGCACTTACACGATTCAAGGTGAGTTCGATTTCGGGTGGATGCGCCGGGTGCACGTACCTCATTCGATCGCGTTTCAGGAGATAGCTTCGACTTGATGGACGGCGTCCTCGGCATGGATCTGGAACCGTACCATTCCGGCGATAGGAAGCTCTTCTACCACGCGATGTCCAGCCCGACCGAGAACTGGGTGTACACCTCCCATCTGCGCAACCAGACGCGCTTCATGCACAACCCGGAATCGTCGCCGGAGGTCTTCAACGTAAGCTACGATCTGCGACGAATTGACAGATGTTATTAATCACGCGCATTCCTGCAGACGCTCCTCACCAACAGACCGTCGCAATCGGCGGCGGAGGCCATGGACAAGGACGGAATCCTGTTCTTCGGACTGATGACCGAAACGAGCATCAACTGCTGGAACTCGGCCAACGTCGAGTACGGCAAGTACATCGACACCGTCGTCAGGGACACGGTGCGTCTTCAGTTCGCCAGCGGAGTCAAGGTGCGTGAAAGCAATTAACCGGTTAGGATTGGTGCGTGATGCGTTCGTTTTGCAGATCGTTACCAACAGGAGGGGACACCAGGAGCTGTGGACGATGACCTCCAGGTTCCAGAAGCTCGCCGCAGGCACCATGGACCCGAACGACGTCAACTTCAGGGTGAGCGCCGGCAAGGTGTCCGACCTCCTGGAGAACACCAAGTGCAGGATGAGGATGAGCGGCGGCGGCAGCACGTACGCCGGGGGATACGCGGGCTCCAGGCCGACGTTCGGGGTGCGCTCCGACGAGGATGCCATAATCATGCCATCGGGCTTCGAAGCCATAGCCAACTAACTTATTTGAAACTGGAAAAGAAATACACATATAAACAGTTAGCATAATATATTAAGTTAAGTCGTATTAAAGCGTAATTAAGTAATGAAAGTAAGGAAATTGAACATGCCATTCGTATTATTAGTGCTTAGCCGAAGAGGAGGAAATTGTATTGCGAATCGATCGACGAAAAGATTTGTTTCGCCGTTCGAAATATGAAATATGTAAATTACGTGTTGTTATATTATAAATATCGCCTATTTCTTAAACTTCAGGGATTGTATATAGAACAGTAATCAAATGAAAAAGTGTTAAAATAAAAGTGCAAATGAAAAATAACATAAAGTCGTTTCAATTTAACTTATTCCATAATTCATGCGTTAATTAGCCTTTATAATTAACGTATTTATATAATGAAATTCAATATGAACGCAAAAGCAGCTCACATTTTCATAAACTTACATCACATTAACCGTAATTAAGTTAACAAAAAAAAATATGGTAGCAATTGAACTAATTTACTTAATGAGATTGTCTAAAACTGGTGCAAATCTCAGAGCATACACTTTTCTGTTAATTTCGTTAAACTCATCGTCTACTAGCCATGATACGTTATGCAAATGTAACTACTCTAATGCACGCACAATTATCTAATTACACAACAAAAGCTTGATTGGTTAATTACGTAATTTTATGTGGAAAACAAGATGCTCATGGAACTTGCATCAATTTTGAGAATTGGAACGAATTTGAAAAGATTTGATTGTAAGAAGCACATTTCTGCAGTAACAATATGCTTTATTGCAGTGTTTCTCAAACATGAATTCCATATTTTCTTGGTAGAATAATGAATATAATTGGACAAATGAATACACTAATTAAAGTCAAATGTTCAAGCTTCAATATGCATGTATTTGTAGATTTGTAGCTACCACCGTTTTCCTATAATTCGCTGTCAAAGTTGAAAAAATGTTTTTTAACCCTCGAAAAAGCAGTGTCTTCACGTTTTAGTGTATTACTCGACAACCAATCGTGCTAATTAGACATATGAATACAATAATTGAAGTCAAATGTTGAGGCTTTAATATGCATGTACTTGTAGATTTGTAGCTAGCACCGTTTGCTCGTAATTCGCTCTCAAAGTTGAAAAAATATTTTTTTA
>JAFMTC010000303.1:67721-80074 GCA_018845635.1 Nicrophorus orbicollis
CTATTTTAACGGCGTCATTCCATCTTCAAAATCCCCGAAGAGTTCTCCCTTAAAATTGATGAATTTCCAAACGTAAGTTGTTAAGATGATCGATCTGTTAACGTTAAGATGTGACGCTATTCGGGAAATTGCCGCATTTTGTTCATTTGCAGAGCAATTAACTGATCAAATTTCGACAACCATTGTTTTTTTACCACCATGTTACTAGATCATTGGAAATCTCTCGAAAAGTTTTCCGCGTTCAAATGAAAAGTACTCTGAACGTACTGAAATTTCGATTGTTTTCCCTCTCCCCCATATCACTTGGATAATGTGTGTTTCGATAATTTAATCTTATTCGCTTTAAAATAATGTACATAAATTATATTATTATTATTATAGTATATAGTTAGTAGCTTCTTTGATTCGTATCATCGAATATTTAGAAAAAAAAAGACTATTTCTTGTTTGGAAGATGAAATGGAACTTGATTTACAGTTTGCCATCGGTCACCTCCCTGGGGTTCTCCAATGCTGCCTTCCTCTCGGCTATGGCGTTCACCAGCTTCCTGTGCGGTCCCAGCGGCAAGTTGAGGGTCTTCAGGTCGGACTCGGTGAGCATCAGCAGCGTGTCCAGATCGATCTTCTGCTCGTCGAACCGGGGCAAGTATTCGCTCAGACCCCAAGCAGTCAGGAATCTCTCGATGGGGCTGTTCTCCTCTTCCTCCTCGGATTCGGATTCTACAAGAAAAGAACGAACTAGTGGTGAGGTGAAGAGAGAAAGGGGGAAGCCGCACCTGAATTATCGTCGAATCTCGCTGAACCTATCGAACTCTCCTCGACCGCCGCTTCGGCAAAGGACATGGCTTGTAATGTATTTGTTATGCTTTTCCTGTAACATGCGAATTATTTACGTGTTTCTTTTTGTTGTCAGTTGACTCACCTGAAAGCTATGCTTCCGATTCCGGGCCTGACGAAGATGCTGCTGGGCACCACCGGTTGATGGTGCAAGGGCTCGCTCTGCTCCAGCTCGTGCATGAAATCCGGCTGGGAGATGGACCGAGTCAACGTGCCGCCTCCGTCGTTGCTTTGATTTGAGGACAGGACGTTCTCGGCCTCGTTGAAGACGCCGTCCAGACGCCCGCGTCTCGTGTCTTCCAGCACGCCACCATACAACACCTCCGAATCCCTCCTCAAACCGTGTATGTGCCTCACCGAGCGTTTTCCATCCTCGATTTCGCTGATCTGTGAAAGCAGAAGTGATCAATTGCACTTGCACAGAATGACAAATCCGACCTTGAAGTCGTCGTCGTCGTTGTTGTTCCTCAACTTGCTGGCCAGAACCTTCCTCTGCACCGTGCTGTTGACATTCTTCGACATGGTTCCCCCGGCGACGATGGCGCTGAAGCTGTTCCTCGACATGGTCTGACCGCCGTTACTCAAATTCGACATGGACCCGCTCTTCATCTTCATCCTCATCAGTGTGCTGCTCATCAGCGAAGGTTTGTATTCCTTGCTGCTCTGCTTCTTGACGAGTTTCTCGTTCTGGTCAGCCTTCGCCTGCCGCTTGCTGAACTGCTTGATGCGCTTCTCCGCGTACTTCTTGGCCTTCTCCTTCATGCTCTTCACCTTCTTCTTGTCGCTCGCCTCCAGCTTTCCGGTGAACGCGTCCATGTACCGCAGGATCTCCTCGCGGTTGTTCATCCCCGCCAGATCCTGCGCCGTCCTCTGGTCAATGTCCATCGCGTAAATGTTTGCCCCAAAATTGCACAGGAACGTGACGACGACTTTATGCCCCTGTGCCGCCGCCAAATGGAGGGCGGTATTTCCAAAATGGTCAGACTTGTCCGGATCACCACTAGCGAAAACATCATTCACATTACTCTTCATAAATATTGAATTATTTTTTAATAATTATTGCTAAATTTCTTTATCATTTACTATACTAAAAAAAATGTGCTTAATATCATTATCTATTGGTTAATTTACTACACTGATTAGATTATTAATAGAAATAATAGATTGTATCTGGAATGTTCCTACCCTCGTCCGCATAGCACACGCAGCGCCTCCAGATGACCATGGAAGGCTGCGTAAAGGGTTGGCGTCATGCCTTGCTCGTCCTTCGTGTTGCATTCTTTCTTCGTAGCCTCTTTCAGCAAGTCAATTAGGCCGTCCTTCGCGGCCCTGCAGATTCAAAAGATCATAACATTAATAACAGATTCATTGTTCATAGGTAGTTCAACATCTCCTGTTCACCAGAAGAACTACATTCCGAGGATGATTCAACCACATATGTATGTACCAATTTCATTACAATTCCATATACAGTGGTACCTCGACATACGAGTTTAATTCGTTCCGTAAGGTCAAATTGCTCGAATCTCAAAGCAATGTTTTGTAAATGTACAAAAAGCAAAAAACGCGAACTCAACTTATCAAAAACGAGGGAAACAAGCACACATACTGAGATCTAGTCTGAGGTGGGAGAAACTGCTGGTGTGCGATTCCTCGTATCTCAAATCTTGCTCTCATCTCAAAGCAATATATCGCTCGTATCTCAAAACACTCGTATATCGAGGTACCACTGTATTATCAATGCGTTGATTGCATGATATAAAGTAGCTGTAAATAGTGGTGTATCATGATGATATTCTATATCTAAATTTGAAAGACTAACACGTATTATACGTAATCTGATAAAACGGATTTTGTAATAGTTTCCTCGCGAACCTTCGAATAGGTTCCTTCGTCCTTTTTTTTATGTTTTTCGTTGTTCCTATACATAAAGTCCTTGATTTTAAGCGCGATAACATTCAATCATTTATCGATCTCCATGAAAACGTACTTTATCGCCACCTGATAACGCGCATCCATATGACCGATGCGAAAAATATTCCTTGTTCAACATTCATTGAGCTTATTGCAAATTAATTAATTTCATAGTTGCAATAAGCAAACAATGGCTAGAAAGTAGTGCATATTTTCAACAACTAATGTAGAGAATTTAGTATTTACTTTATAGAAGTTTCTGCTTATAGTTTTAATTGACTCCGGCAATAGAATTTAATTGATACATTCAATTAGCAAAGCCCAAGAGAAAAAGTTGTTTGGGTTTTGATCTTAATTGGATGGGCTTAGCGCGTTCACGGACGATGAGCATGTGTCACAGGGGAAACTGTTCAAAATAACAATAAATGAAAAGTTGCAATGCTCGCAGTTGAAGAAGTTGCAAATAATTGGAGCGGATTTATCGCACAGGAAGATTTCTGCATCTCTATTTAGAGCTAGTAACGCAATAAGAGCACCAATTGTAGATAACCAATTGCCAAAATTGGCTATTAATTACGATCTAATTAACGGCAAAGTTTCGCGTCGATTGGTGCGAAGGCGATGTAAACAAAAACAAGAGATGCACTCACTTGTGATACCTATTGGTGGTCATCTTGGCTCATCTAAGAAGTGGAATCTCTCGTCTCCTCAGCAGCACTTATCACGCACCCTTTCACCTTCGATCGCAAACTTCTTCGACTCGTCCACCCGCCGATGTTCGATGGTTCGCTGGGGCTCTAGACGTGCGCCTGGTGTCACGGACGATATGACAAACAAAGTGCACCTCCGGTGAGAGTTTTTTGACCACCTGGCAAAATACAATTAAACCATCGTGCGATTCCGGTGCGAAGCGCGATCCAGCACGACCCCACCTGTAATTAACGAATACGATTACGCGCCTATCTCCACAGGTGGAATTCCTAAGTTACGTTGCAGGAGTCTGCCAACTGGGTGAGGTAATCAAGCTGCTGGCGGCATCTGTTAACGGGTAGCCGATAGTTACGTAACGCGAAATTCGGTTTGCTGATTGGGTAATCTAGCTTCGTTCATCTCAGCAAGTTGATCTTCAATTAACCCATTACAATTGTTGTGAATTTATTTGAAAATTTGAATAATTTCATAAAAGCAACAATAATAATAAAAGTCAATACAATAGAAATGAAATAAAATTATGTTGATTCAAAAGACCATAGGTCTTTTTGCCCTGATATATTCAAGTAATTAATACTTTATAGAAGGGCAAAAAAGGCTCATAGTTTATACCAGCGGTTTCCAAACTTGATGTGTTACTACTACACCTCCCTTAATCATTGTCGCGGTTTGAAAAACGCTGGTCTATAACCCTTTGCAACAATAGCATTATGTTTTATCTGTATTTCCTAATTATTATTATGTTGAGTTTGAGTTTATTACATATAAAATTAAATGATTATATTTTGTACGATCCAGTTGATCTAAACCAGTTGTGGTAACACAGCATTAGGTTTGTTTTGCATGTAATTGTCGGCCCATTAGCCGCTCATCAACACTCTCCACCGAGAATCTCTTTGTTTTGCTCCTCGCTGCAGCTCCTCGCAACAATTTGCGCCTAGAGAAGGAAGGATGCACCTTGTTGTATTATGTTGTTCCTCGACGGGGGCCATTCCTCTTCTTGGCTCTGCCTTAAACACCGTGCTCACACGCAAAGAACAAGGGCAAGAGAAGAATGAGATGAGGAGGACCAACAACAAGAAGAGATAAAAGTGGGCTGCAACGCCGGGCCACAATTAATTACAAAGCGAGAAGGGGCCCACAGCCCGCGATGTAATTACAATCTGATACATCTCCACACACTCTCTTGTACCTCACTCTCTTGCTTTCCTCCTTTCACACCGTCTTTCGTGTAGATATGTGCAAGTGTATGGTCTTTTCTTCACACTATCAGAGGTGCCCCATCGAAACTAATACGCGTTAAATCTCGCGCGGAGATCACCGTTTCAGAACCGCGTCGCTCTGCCCCACTCAGAAACGGAGCGAACCAGAGGAATCGTTGATGATGATGCCGAAGAGAAGAAGAATGCTGCGTTTCCTTTTCGATTATTAAGATCCCCAGATAAAAGCGGGCACAAATTAATTGGATGTTTGGTTTCATTTCGGCGCGCGGTCCACAACCGAATCATCATCAAGCATTCCCTTCGTCGTTCACACTTTAGACTTTTCAATATAATCGACTGTTTCAATCTGTTGTTTCAGTTCGGCGTTAATTTGTTCGTCCTTTTGAAGCGCTGCGATGCCATTTGCGAGGATGATGCCCGGTTGTTCGTTTTTTCTTTATTGTGTGTTTAATAATTTACTTTTGGGTAGTTAAACGACGCATTAATATAATAATATTGCGGTCTTTGTGCGCGCCCCGCATGCAGCGTGCATTATTGCTAATTTAGGTATGAAAAGGTCATAAAAAGAGCGGCCGAGTCGCGCAGATTGTAAGTGGATTCTCTGCGCGAGAGGTGCATCTTCTCCTCTTCTTCAGCGGCGGCTGCTGAGGGATAGAGACAGTTCCGAAGCACTTAAAAACGGCCACTTTTTAATATCTTCATTTGCGAGAAACACATTTATGCACTTAATCATCGCGCGGCGACGTGTGTAATTCATAATTTTCGCATCAATCTTTGATCGTTTCCCGAGAAACCCATATTATTTGCGCGCTTTTGCCGCGAGCCGGCACCGCCTCTCCTCTCACCTCTCTCTGTCTCCATCCTCCGAGGGTGGTTTTTCGAGCCGATTGATTCACCTAGATCAGCATACATCTTTGTTGTGCGTGTGTTTTCTCTCTTTGTTTCTTAGGCCGTCCATCTCGCTCTTGGTTTGCGGTCGTGAAGAACAAGAAGAAGAAGAAGAAGTGGTGTTGGCCGAACTATAAATCACTTCGAGTTATTATACGCGAAGGGGGCCAGGTGTGGAGCCGCGGGGGATCCCGACACCCTCTCGACGGGGGCCAATCCGTCCGCCAAAAAGCAACATCTCCATTACTAAGGTGGAAAGAACACAATTTCTCAAAAGTCGATTATTACGAGGGGGGCAGATGAATCCGTCAACGCGTTTCGAGGAAACGGGAATAGGAGTGTGATTTACTAATGAAATCATCTTGGGAATGAGGCTACCCTTAAAGAAGGACGAAATGATGGAGATTTACTAATGAAATCATCTTGGGAATGATGAGGCTACCCTTGAAGAAGGACGAAACGATGGAGATGGTGCGTATAGCAGAAAGGGACAGAGATGGTGGTTGTATAAGATGATCAGGCTTAAACACGCGCGCGCTCTCGATGAATTATCATGCATCCACGATTCTAAATCAATTTCTTTTGCCCGTTTTTCTCCCTTTTGCTCAATCGCGCTTATTATTTATTCCTTCTCTTCTTTTCACGTTGAAGAGAGCCGAGCCGCGGCGCGATTTAGCGCCTGACCCGTGTATTTCCGTTCTTTACGAGCGCATAATTTCACAGCGAGAATGGAAATAAATATTATAATATATCAGTAATACGCGTATTTATTCGCAAGAGCGTGCGCAAGAATGGATAACTTGAGGGAAATAACGTACGGCCCGAGGGAGGAGAGCCTCTTCTCTTCTCTTCATCTTTCGTCTTTATTCTCTTTTCCACGTGAATTATCGCACGATCGCATCCAGAGTGTCCCCTTAACTCATTTCACACCTACACGCATGCATGATGCACACTACTACTACTTTATGCGCTTTAAGAGAGAAAAACGCGCAGAGGAGGAGAATCGGAAAGCGGATGAAATAAATTGAAATCTGAAGCACGAGGAGCGTTCTTTATACGGCCAGGATTAGGCTCTACCCGAGCAATAAGTTTCAGTTTTAGACTCGATAGTTTGAATTAGCTCTGCAACGAGTTTTGTAGAGCTCAATATTTTTCACTCGATCAGTAAATTCGTCAATCAACCGGTATTTCTTTAAATGTATTCAAATCTGTGAGCTCAGTTTAACTGTTTTGCAATATTTCAATCATTCTTAAAATGTATTCAAAACTGCAGTACATCAATGGATTTAACATTGATGCCTTTTTACAATTCAATCAATTAGTCAGTATTACTTTAAATGTATTCAAATCTGTGATTTGTTGTGAAACTATAAAGAAATTAACGATTTGCATAGAAAGTTCTGTTTCGTTGTAAGAGGTTTGGGTTCGTATCTCTTTGCTCAATTTAACTGTTTAGAATCTTTCAATCATTCTTAAAATGTAATCAAAGCTGTAGTATATCAATGGATTTAACATTGATGCCTTTTTACAATTCAATCAATTAACAAGTATTTCCTTACAGGTATTCAAATCTTTGATTTGTTGTGAAACTGTAAAGAAATTAACTATTTGGTAGTTTTGCATAGAAAGTTCTGTTTCGTTGTAAGAGGTTTGGTTTCGTATCTCTTTGCTGAATTTAACTGTTTTACAATCTTTCAATCATTCTTAAAATGTATTCAAATCTGTAATATACTGCAATTTGATAGATTTAACATACTTTTTACAATTCAATCAATTAACAAGTATTTCCTTACAGGTATTCAAATCTGTGATTTGTTGTGAAACTATAAAGAAATTAACGAATTAGTAGTTTTGCATAGAAAGTTCGCTGAAAAAGAGGTTTGGGTTCGTGTCTCTTCATCAATGTAACTGTTTTGCAATCTTTCAACCATTCTTAAAATGTATTCAAAACTGCAGTATATCAATGGATTTAACATTGATGCCTTTTTACAATTCAATCAATTAATAAGTATTTCCCTACAGGTATTCAAATCTGTGATTTGTTGTGAAACTGTAAAGAAATTAACGATTTGGTAGTTTTGCATAGAAGGTTCTGTTTCGTTGTAAGAGGTTTGGGTTCGTGTCTCTTAGATAAATTTAACTGTTTTACAATCTTTCAATCATTCTTAAAATGTATTCAAATCTGCAATATACAGCAATTCGATCAATTTAACAGACTTTTTACATTTCAATCAATTAACAAGTATTTCTTCAAATGTATTCAAATCTGTGATTTGTTGTGAAACTATAAAGAAATTAACGATTTGATAGATTTGCATAGAAGTTTCTGTTTCGTTGTAAGAGGTTTGTGTATTCAGATCTGTAATATACTGCAATTCTTTAGATTTAACATAGTTTTTATAATTCAATCAATTAACCAGTATTTCTTCAAGTGTATTCAAATCTGTGATTTGTTGTGAAACTATAAAGAAATTAACGATTTGGTAGTTTTGCATAGAAAGTTCTGTTTCGTTGTAAGAGATTTGGGTTCGTGTCTCTTTTCTCAATTTAACTGTTTTACAATATTTCAATCATTCTTAAAATGTATTCAAATCTGTAATATACTGCAATTCTTTAGATTTAACATACTTTTTACAATTCAATCAATTAACAAGTATTTCTTTAAATGTATTCAAATCTGTGATTTCTTATGAAACTCTAAAGAAATTAACGATTATATTGAAGGTTTATTGTAAGAGGTTTGGGTTTGTGTCTCTTCAATCATCAATTTCACTTGTTTGTCGTATGGTTTTGTGTATGTACGTTTCTTTTCATTACACTTTTTGTTGCTGTTGTTGCTGTGAGAGTGTTTGTTGCCACAGCCGCCGTCGTTCTGCGTAAAATTATTTTAAAGCGAACTTTTTCCGGCAATCCCCATTAAATTTGTTTACGAGTGCAAGTTAAAAATGCATATGCCTCTTTCTCTCTCTTTCTCTCTCTGTCGCCGTTGTAAGTATTAAATTCATTATTAATAAAAGGAGGGAAAGAGATTGATGCAACGAGAGTGGATGATGATGATGAAGGAGAGAGAGAGAGATGGAAATGAAATGATGAAGATGAGAACGAAGCGCAGAGCGACGACACCTTTCGCTGCAGAAAGAGAGAGAGAAAGAGAGAGGGATTAAAACGGCGGAGAGTAGATAATTAAATCTGAGAAACCATAAAACGCATTATTATTAGTACGGACGAAATGATAATTTTCAAGAATATAATATAATATAATGTGCAGCTCGATTCAAAACCACAGTTGCTATGCTTGTCTTGTCGTCCACGTCTTTTGGAATTACCTTATGAATGATAAGCATTCGTTATTTATCATTAGTTTACGATTTGGAGGCTTTCTCACTCTCTTTTAATTAACGTTTGTCGTCTCAATTTAACTGAAGCCGATCTTCTGTTATCATCTTAAGTTGATTGCTCAAATGATGATGATTACGTTGGTATTGTTTTGCGAAATGTGAAATTTGCACCAATTTGATACGAATTACTGTGAAAATTATCATCAACATTCATTGACAGTATTGATAGTATCTTTTAATTAACGTTTGTCGTTTCAACTTAACTAATTCTGTTTGTTTTTTCTTGTTTATATCTCAATTTATTACCGATCTTGTATCAACTTAAGTTAACTTAAAGTTGATTGCTCAAATTATGATTACGTTGGGGTGAAATGCGGGATTTGCACCAATCGGAGACGAAGTATTGAATGTTGCGCACATTACTCTATTAATCATTAACATTAATTGACGATAGAACCTTTTAATTAACGTTTGTCATATCAACTTAACTAATTCTGATTGATTTTTCTCATTTGTACCTCAATTTACCTATCTTGTATTATCTTAAGTTGACTTAAACTTGATTACTCAAATGATGTTGATTATGTCACATTATTTTACGTGCGTGTGAATTGCGGGATTTGCACCAATTGGAGATGAAGAGTTGAACGTTGCGCATAACATTATTCTATTATGATTAACACTCATTAACATTAATTGACGATAGAACGTTTTAATTAACGTTTGTCGTCTCAACATAACTAATCCTGATTGTTTTTTCTCGTTAGTACCTCAATTTACCTATCTTGTATTATCATTTTAAGTTGACTCAAACTTGATTGCTCATATGATGTTGATTATGTGGCATTGTTTTGCGTTGGCGTGAAATGCGGGATTTGCACCAATCGGAGACGTGGAATCGAATGTTGCGCATATTACTGTGAAAATAATCATTAACATTCATTATTTACTTAAAGATGGACCCTTTTAATTAACGTTTGTCGTCTTAACTTAACTAATCCTGATTGATTTTTCGTGTTCGTATCTCAATTAATTACCGATCTTGTTTCAACTTAAGTTGACTTAAACGTGATTGCTCAAATGATGTTGATTACTTAGCATTGTTTTGTATGGACGAGAAATGCGGGATTTGCACCAATGGGATAGTAAGAATCGAATTACTGTGTAAATGATCATTAACATTCATTATTAACTTGAAGATGGGCCCTTTTAATTAACGTTTGTTGTGTCAACTTAACTAATCTTGATTCTTTTTCTTGATCATATCTCAATTTACCGATCTTGTATTATCATTTTAAGTCAATTTCAAGTTAATTGCTCACATGATTCATTATGAGGCATAGATTTGCGAGGGTGCGAAGTCCGGGATTTGCATCATTTTGAGACGAAGAATTGAATGTTGCGCACACATTACTCTATTATCATTAACATTCATTATTTAATTGACGATAGAACCTTTCAATTAACTACAGTCGATTTTCCTGTTAATTAACTTAAGTTGACTTAAACTTGATTGCTCATATGATGATGATTATTGTTTTGCGTTGGCGAGGAATGTGGGATTTGCACCAATCGGAGACGAGGAATCGAATTACTGTGAAAATTATCGTTAAAATTAATTATTTAATTTATGATGGACTCTTTTAATTAACGTTTTGTCGTCTCAACTTAACTAATTCTATATAATCTTAAGTTGACTTAAACTTGATTTCGTAGCATTGTTTCGTGTAGGCGTGAAATGCGGGATTTGCACCAATCGAAGATGTGGAATCGAATGCTGCGCATATTATTGTGAAAATGATCATTAACATTCATTATTTACTTAAAGATGGACCCTTTTAATTAACGTTTGTTGTTTCAAGTTAACTAATCTTGATTGTTTTTTTCTGGTTCGTATCTCAATTTACCGATCTTGTATTATCTTAAGTTAACTTAAACTTGATTGCTCAAATGATGATGATTACTTGGCATTGTTTTGTGTGGGTGTGAGATGTTGAATTTGCACCAATTGGAGACGCGGACTCGAAACCAATTAGTGTAAAATCATTAACATTCTGTATTAACTTAAAGATGCTCCCCTTTAATTAACGTTTTGTCGTCTCAATTTAACTGAAGTTGACTTAAACTTGATTGCTTAAACGATGTTGATTACGTGGCATTGTTTTGCGTGGGCGGAGAAACGCGAGATCCGGACCAATCGGAAGACGCGCAATCGAATGATTCGCGCGACGATTGGTCGTGATGTTCGTTAGTTCGCAACGTCCGCCGGCAGATGGCGTAACGATTTAGCGAAGAGGTGATTGGTGCAGCTGTTGTTGTTTTAGCGGTCATCATCATCATCATCCAGTTAGATTGATAATGGTATGATAACATAAATTGAATAAATTCAAATACGGCGCGTATTCAATTCGTTTCGTCCCGTTATTAATTGATGTTTAGCTCTTTCTCTCTCTCTCTCACTCCGTGTGTGTTAGTCTCGCGCTCCCTGGAAACGCAAATAAATAATTACATGAAATATCACTTAGGACGCGGACGATAAATCATTTCGGGCCTCGGAAAGTGTTAATTACGGCCGCGCTAATTAATTACAAAACGAACAATGGCCCAGCAACAACGGCGCAATGTAATGGCATCGATATGGCAGCAATTGTTGTTGCTGTATTTTCGGGCTGATGAAGAGAGACGAAGAGGTATGAGAGAATCCCGAAACGCGAATCGGATGGAATAAAGAAGAACGCCGAAGAATTAAATAATAATCGAGTCGGCGGCGGCTGCGGCTGCGGCGGTGAGAAAGATTTATTATATTATAATTATTAGATTGGGGATCTCATTTTCGTTAATTCTCTCTCCTCTTCTCATACACGTCTTCGTGTCCATGTGTGAACGATTTCGTTTCTTCGTTTCCTGCTGTTGTTGCTAATAACAATTATTATTATTGTGATCGTGGCCGGCCACGAAAAAGGAATTCTTACGAGGCGCGTTGCGTTATTTATTGCCTCCTACCACCCATCTCCTCTCTCTCTTTCTCTCTACCTATCCACCATTGAAATAAAAGAAACCCAATTAATAACGCGACCCCCATTAAAATTTGATTTACGCCTCCTCTTCGGGTCTCCCACTAATTGAAAATGTCCTCCTTCTCTCTGTCTTTCTTCACTCGTTCTCTTTCATTCACCGAAAACAAAAAAAAAACGTAAATTAAAATCTACACGAAAAGATTAGAAATTAATTAAGAATGTAGAGAATGAGCCTACAGATAGATTGAGCAACATCTAGGAGACGAGTTACATTCGGAATGCAATTGTTTAAATAACTAGTGTTTGGAATTATTATATGTAATTAACATCTAGGAGGTGCTAGACGAGTTATATTCGGATTGCAATTGTTTAAATAACAAGTGTTTGGAATTATTATATGTAATTAATATCTAGGAGGTGCTAGAC
>JAFMTC010000303.1:86774-113129 GCA_018845635.1 Nicrophorus orbicollis
TGTGTAGATAAAGAAGAGACTTTCGTCCTCCTCTTCGTTCACCTCCTCCATCCACTTGTAACAACGTAACGTAATAATTCGGTCCGAAAAATAATAAACTATTTAAGCGGCCGGGGATAGGGAGATAACGACGGGTTACGTGTTATAACAATATATCGGAATACTGCAATTTATAAACATAAATAACACGGTGGAAGTCTCTTAAACACCTTTTCGAAAATGGAATTCGATTATGGTTTAGTAATTTACAGTCGGGGGCGTGAAGGAACTGTTAATATCCTCCTGCGGGCGGCCAGCGGCGCAGCGGACGCGACGGGACTTTTTCGACCTCTTCAGCGACGAGCTGGACCTCTGCCCTCCGCGGCCCATCACTTTGACCAGGACGACTGCTGCTGCTGCCGCCTCCACCGCCGATGACCACCACCTCTTCGTCCCTTCGCACCAACAGCCCTCGTCTGATGAACCCCCCACACTCTACGCCCCTGGACGCACGAGAACGAATCTTCGAGTGCAAGAGAGATAAACTGAAATGCAAGCACCAAGAGAGAGAGAGAGAAAAAGATCTCGACAAAACGATAACCTACAGTTGACCAAATGCATTCTGATTTCATTATAAATTAATGGGGTGTAATAAAATTAATGCCCACATTTCTATTATCTCTCCGTTTAACTACACAAAAGCAGATCCGTCTTTGCAAATGTGCAAAATTGTTGTCAATTGAGCGCAAATTTTGTTTCAAAATTGAGACAACAAATTACTTGTCACTTGATTACTCATCTGTATATATTAGTTAGTAAATACGTATTTAATTGCGGCTCGTGAAAAACTTGAAATTTTGAAAAATGGCTCATACTATCAAGGATTTTGGCCACCCCTGACATATACAATACAGTGGTACCTCGGAATACGAGTAGTAATTCGTTTCGTCATCTTGCTCGTATGTCAAATTACTAGTATATCAAATTGCTCGTATCTCAAAGCAATGTTTTGTAAATGTACAAAAACCAAAAAACTTGTCGAAAATGCTTCGAAAACGAGGGAATCTAGCACACAATTGAGCGCAAATTTTGTTTCAAAATTGAGACGTCAACTTACTTGTGACTTGATTACTCATCTGTATATATTAGTTAGTAAATACGTATTTAATTGCGGCTCGTGAAAAACTTCAAATTTTGAAAAATGGCTCATACTATCAAGGATTTTGGCCACCCCTGACATATACAATACAGTGGTACCTCGGAATACGAGTAGTAATTCGTTTCGTAATCTTGCTCGTATGTCAAATTACTAGTATATCAAATTGCTCGTATCTCAAAGCAATGTTTTGTAAATGTACAAAAAGCAAAAAAACTTGTCGAGAATGCTTCGAAAACGAGGGAAACTAGCGCAAATTTTGTTTCAAAATTGAGACATCAAATTACTTGTCACTTGATTACTCATCTGTATATATTAGTTAGTGATCATAAGATTTGAATATTCCTTTGAAGACAGGTTTCTGTGTGTGTGTTGTTATTAATCTCGCTTATTTTATTATGTAATCAATTAATAGCCCGGCATTCATTTGAATAATTAGTAGATTGGGAAATTACGGCCACATTTCTTCTTTCGATAGGGCTATTATCGTGGGCTCCGATTATCGTTAATTGCTTATTTGTACCTTCTTCTACGGATTGTATTTCTCTCTAATTAATGAGTACAAAGTGCGCGCTTCTTTAATTTCTTCATATTTCGTGTTTATGCGTTTTCCTCTTTATTATTATTTAATTTCGTTTTTAACATTAACTTTTTGTTTGTAATTAAATCTCACTTTTGTTAATGTTTACTTTAAGTGTATGTTACTTTTGTTAATGTTAACTTTAAGTCAATAGTTACTTTAAGTGAATGTTACTTTAAGTGAATGTTTACTTTAATGTATATTTTGTAAATGTTAACGTTAAGTGAATAGTTCGTTTAAGTAAATGTTAACTTTAAGTGAATATTACTTTTGTTAATGTTAGCTTTAAGTGAATGTTACTTTAAGTGAATGTTTACTTTAATGTATATTTTGTAAATGTTAATGTTAAGTGAATAGTTCCTTTAAGTAATTGTTAATTTTATGTGAATATTACTTTAGTGTTTCTTTTGTAAATGTTAACTTTAAGTGAATAGTTACTTTAAGTGAATGTTACTTTTGTTAATGTTAACTTTAAGAGATTGTTAACTTTACGTAAATGTTTACTTTAATGTATCTTTTGTAAATGTTAACTTTAAGTCAATAGTTCCTTTAAATGATAACTTAAAGTGAATATTACTTTTGTTAATGTTATCTTTAAGTGATTGTTCGTTTTTAACATTAACTTTTTGTTTGTAATTAAATCTCACTTTTGTTAATGTTTACTTTAAGTGTATGTTACTTTTGTTAATGTTAACTTTAAGTCAATAGTTACTTTAAGTGAATGTTACTTTAAGTGAATGTTTACTTTAATTTATATTTTGTAAATGTTACCGTTAAGTGAATAATTCGTTTAAGTAAATGTTAACTTTAAGTAAATGTTACTTTTGTTAATGTTAGCTTTAAGTGATTGTTAACTTTACTGGAATATTTAGTTTAATGATTCTTTTGTAAATGTTAACTTTAAGTGAATGTTACTTTTGTTAATGTTAGCTTTAAGTGATAGTCAACTTTATGTGAATATTACTTTTGTTAATGTTAGCTTTAAGTGATTGTTAACTTTACTGGAATAATTAGTTTAATGATTCTTTTGTAAATGTTAACTCTAAGTGAATGTTACTTTTGTTGATGTTAGCTTTAAGTGATAGTCAACTTTATGTGAATATTACTTTTGTTAATGTTAACTATCTTTAAGTGAATGTTTACCTTAATGTATCTTTTGTAAATGTTAACTTTAAGTGAATGTTTATTTTAAATGAATGTTAACTTTGTAAATGTTTACTTTAAGTGAATGTTACTTTAAATGAATGTTTACTCTAAGTAAATGTTACTTTAAGTGAATGTTAACTTTGTAAATGTTTACTTTAAGTGAATGTTAACTTTAAATGAATGTTTACTCTAAGTAAATGTTACTTTAAGTGAATGTTTACTTTAAATTAATGTTACATTTGTAAATGTTAACTTTAAGTGAATGTTACTTTAATTGAATGTTTAAGTAAATGTTACTTTAAGTGAATGTTTACTTTTCGTGAATGTTAACTTTAAGTGAATGTTGACTTTAAGTTAATGTTACTTTTGTCAATGTTAGCTTTAAATGAATGTTACCAAATGATATCGCTAACTTTCCTTTGGCGATTTGTTAAATGATGCAAGTAATTGAAGATGAAGTGGAAACCCGGAGCAGTTGTTGGCTCACTTAATTTCGATTAAGCAACGGTGTGCCGGGGGTTCCCTTGATTAAGATGAAAAATCGAGCCCGAGCCCCATTGGCAGACCATCATTTGCAAACAAAACGTAATAACGCGATTTATTACGTGCGTAAAGAGCGGCGGTGGCGGTGTCGGCGGCCGGAGGAGGGTTGGAGAGGGCAAAGGGTGGCGTTGGGCTGCAATTTGTCACACATCTGTACACACAAACGCTCATGCTGCATCTCTTTCGAATTAATTTATATTAATAACGTCCGACAGTGCTCGCTCGAATCGCGACCATTTATAATTCCCGCCACCGACGACCGATCCCTCGCCACCACATAAATATTGTTACAAAACAGTTCTTCTCCGACTACCATCCAGTTAATCATATCACCGCACCACTTAATCCCTTTCTCCTCTCAAGTTGACTCTCCTCTCTCTCTAGGTGTGTTATTGGACTCGCAGTTGACTCAACATCTTCTTTGAATTACCAACTTGAAATTCATTCATTTTGTTGTATTTTGATTCGGTAAATCACCACGTCGTTGTTTTTGAACAGTTTCCCATTGACAATTAATCACTTGAAGACTGTTTCTTATTTAGGAATCAATAGCCTCAGAAGCAATGAAAGAAACCTATGTTGAATCTAGAACCATTAGGAGGATGTGGACCTGCGACTCTAACCATGAATCGCCTAATTTGTATATGCAAATATCTATTTGCATGTTTTGCCAATCAACGAAATCCGATAACGTTTACAAGGAGCAATTCAATTAGAAAGGCACACGTGTATACAAATTAATTAATGAACTAACAAACGATTAGCAGATTTCAGTAAATTTGTCAAATTTATTTTATGGGAGAAACGGTACATTTCTCTGCGTTCGGAAATTTGATTTACTGTTACCGTTGTTTTAATTAATTAATTAATTAAAATCGTAATGAATTCAAATCTCGAGCGTTTAACTTGACAACAACATCCGCAGTTTACTTGATTCAGGTTTACGTATTTACAATCTTCGTTTCATTGCAATTTGAATGAAATGAAGTAACTTTAGTTTTTTTTAAATATATTTATGTAATAGTTTTATTGGTTTGTTGTAAATTTCGTAAATATTTTATAATAGTCATAACATTTAACTAAATCAATGCAAACAAAATGTTGAAATAGTTGAGAAAAGAGTGATTCAAGAGGTTGCATTGTATGAGTCTATTGACCATAGCTTCGCCCAATTACCGGATGATGATGTTTTTTTTTTGTTTCATTCGATTTCAGTAAGAAGAAGAACGCGAACGAAGGGATTGTAATTGGAGGAGAATCGAGAAGTTGTTGTAATAATACTCTTCTTGTATTCGATAAATGTATATTTCCGGTGATGAAAAGAATGATCGAGGAGCGTGGAATGTCACGCTGTAGGTGAAAAGAAGAGAACGGAACGGATTAAAATGGATCCCCGAAGATGTTGAACACCGGTCCTCAAAGCCTCCCTCCCCCCATCAACCTCATGGCCCTTGCAGTGTTGGAGCATGCGAGAACACCGCACCGCTACACATAAGGTGTTAAATATGTTACATTCTCACGTGTCAAAGGTCACAGTTGGACATCAATCACTTTATTATAGTTAATAATAGTGGTCAAACACGGTCGAGACCAAACTACACCTCGGCTCATTCAGACCGCCCATCACTGCCCCATCTCTCTTTCTCACTCACTTGTTCACTATTTATATATCGTTCTCTCTTTCAGCTCGTTCCGAAGCAGCAGAAGCATGCGCTGAGGCGGCGAGATGGGGCGGCGAGGGGAAGGAACATAACAACATCGTTACCAAGATCATGTCTCCATCATAAGATATATATTTATTATTGTATCTATAGCAACGCTTAGCATTAATCCACGCATTACGTGGACAAGAGGATGGAGTGTGTGTGTGAAAGAGGAAGAGGGAGCAAGAAAAGGTGATGGTCGTAAGGTGAGTGATGGGTGTGACGAGGATGGGGGGAGAAAAACACCGAAACCATTTCGTTCTTGTTTTCTCTTCTTCTTCTACTTCTTTATTATTATTATTCCTCATCTTCTCACAGAATGTGCCACACTCTGTCCATGAGAGGAAGAACACGGCGCAAGGCGGCTCCACGTACAAATTATGTTACAATATTTCTCTTTTCGCCTCCATCCATAAATCATCGAATCTTTAACCTTTTTTTTCTCTCTTCTCTTTTCCATCTTTTCATTTCACCTATTAATCCGATGCACGAATAATTGATTAGTGAATATTTAATTAAAAAGGAGAGCCAAGAAACACCTGTTCGGACGCAATTTATGTAAAAATTAGATTAGAACTAAAACACAATTAGTAATTTGGTGTTAACACCAACAAAAAAGAGATAATAGTAAACGCAAAAAAAGGAATGAAAATGATTACCCCGAATCCAATTTCGGTCCGCCCCTCAGGACGACCTTAAATGGAGTATGAAATTACATAACTTCTTCCTGCTTCCTCCTCTCTAACTCGCATGTTTCTTCCTCTCTCTCTCTCTCTCTTTCACGCCCTTTCATCTGTCATCTTTATTGGATAACGAGGGTGGCTTTGGAACAAAGTTAATTCCATTTTCGGGTAACGGATGGCGACAAAAACAACAATAATGACGGTGTTACTGCGAAGGAAGGTGTGTATGAGAGAGAGAGAGAGAGAAAACGGAAATCGTGGAAAGAGGTTAAGCAATGTGGTTGGAAATTAATAATTAACAAAAAAAACACAAAACCGAAGCGAAGAGAGTGAAAAAAAAAGTGAACGATAATAAGAAAATAATAAAAGTTAAAGACGAGAGCGAGAGTGCAGCCCCCTTTTCGAACTGATAGAAATCAATTGTTTCGTGCGAGAAAGGGGGTCGGGGGGTGGGGAGTGGAAAGTTGAGGGAGGATATACGTGCACACACACACAGTAATGATGGTGATCCTTTCCATATAATCCGTTTTTAAAAAGGGGGCCGGGATTTTATTTAATAGAAGCAGCGAAAAAATTAATAATAATAATGATGATGATGATGTTGATGATGATAACGATGGACGGAGGAAGAAGTGAGATGATGAAGAAGAGATGGAAAATAACGTACGGGAGGGGGCGGGGCGGGTGGTGCTGGTGGCCGGCCCACTTGATTTACGAAATTTAAAATGAGCTCTATTTTTTCTTCTTCTTCTTCTTCTTCTCGTCTTTTACTTCTTGCGGCTTTCTAGGAAATAGGATACAAAGAGAGAGAGAGAGAGAAAAGGAAATAATGAATATGCGGTTAGAGAAAGAGAGAGGGAATTTAACGAGGTTTTAATTGGGAGAGGAAAATAATCAATTTCCTCGATTCCTTGCGGTCACGAATTACATGTAATTCGTGCAAAATCCATTTTAAAATGTGAACGATTATGTTAATCTTTGTGTTTTCTCTTAACTATTTCTTCTTTTACTTTGGTTTATTGTCCTAATTGATAAATTGGAAACTATATTGTAGAGAATGAAAGGTTGTAAGGTAAAAAGTTCGTCAATTTGGTTCAATTTTTGCTTAATATGCATAATCTAGTTTGAAAAGTGAACAATTATATGAATCTTTGTGTTTTTCACTCAATTACTTCTTCTTTAGCTTTTGGTTTATTGTCCAAATTGTTAAATTGGAAATGTAAATATATTGTAGAGAATGAAAAGTATTAAGGTAGAAAGTTCCTTAATTTGGTTCAATTTTTGCTTAATATGGAAAGTCTTGTTTGAAATGTGAACAGTTATGTTAATTTTGGTGTTTTTTCTCGTAATTACTTCTATTTTAGCTTTTGGTTTATTGTCCAAATTGATAAACTGGAAACTATATTCTAGAAAATGAAAAGTAGTGATGTTAAAAGTCTTTAATTCGGTTCAATTTTATGTTTAATATGCAAACTCTAGTTTGAAAAGTGAACAATTATGTTACACTTCGTGTTTTTCTCTCAATTACTTCTATTTTAGCTTTTGGTTTATTGTCCAAATTGATGAATTGGAAACTATATTGTTGAAAATGAAAAGTAGTGATGTTAAAAGTCTTTAATTTGGTTCAATTTTATGTTTAATATGCAAAATCTAGTTTGAAAAGTAAACAATTATGTTAAT
The DNA here is from genome assembly GCA_018845635.1 of Nicrophorus orbicollis. NCBI lineage: Eukaryota > Metazoa > Arthropoda > Insecta > Coleoptera > Silphidae > Nicrophorus > Nicrophorus orbicollis. The sequence continues at coordinate 94,245 of JAFMTC010000303.1, forward strand.
TTTAGTGTTTTTTCTCGTAATTACTTCTATTTTAGCTTTTACTTTATTGTCCAAATTGATAAATAGGAAACTATATTGTTGAAAATGAAAAGTTATTAGGTAAAAAGTCCTTAATTTGGCTCAATTTTATGTTTAATATGCAAAATCTAGTTTGAAAAGTGAACAATTATGTTAATCTTCGTGTTTTTCCTCGTAATTACTTCTTCTTTAACTTTTGGTTTATTGTCCAAATTGTTAAATTGGAAATGTAAATATATTGTAGAGAATGAAAAGTATTAAGGTAGAAAGTTCCTTAATTTGGTTCAATTTTATGTTTAATATGCAAAATCTAGTTTGAAAAGTGAACAATTATATCAATCTTCATCTTTTACACTCATTTACTTCTTCTTTAGCTTTTGGTTTATTGTCCAAATTGTTAAATTGGAAATGTAACTATATTGTAGAGAATGAAAAGTATTAAGGTCTAAAGCTCATCAATTTGGCTGAATTTTATGTTTAATAAGCAAAATCTAGTTTGAAAAGTGAACAATTATGTTAAACTTCATGTTTTTTTCTCGTAATTATTTCATATTTTTGCTTTGGTTTAATGCCCAAATTGTTAAATTGGAAATGTAACTATATTGTACAGATTGAAAAGTTGTAAGGTCAAAAGCTCATCAATTTGGCTGAATTTTTGTATAAATTGAAAATTTGGACAATATTTTAGAAAAAGGAAAGTTGTAATAAGGCAAAAACAGCTCTTTGGCTCAATTAGTTTGTTTAATAATAATGAAAAGTCTAAAAAAGTTTTGTGCATCTACTCGTTGAAAAAATGAATACGAAAAATGTGTTTAATTGCATCAATATTTGTGTATGAAAGGAAGAAACTCGTAAAAGAAATCTCAGATACTTGAAATATTCGTAATAACTTTCTTCATTTTGTTGCAATTAATGTAATTAATCTTATTGTTGCAGAAATCAGATGATGATGAAGAAATCAGTTCGAATCGAAGTATGGTGCGCATCCTTAAACAACTCTGTTTCAATTGATGGTAATGCGATGTTCGCTGCGCCGCGACTGGCCTTAATCTCCGGTTTAAGGATAATGAGGTGTGCGAGGAGCAAAAGAAAAGGACGCAAAGGACGAGGAAGAACGTAAGGTGTGTGTTTAACAAGGCAGTGATTTTAGAGACACGTGTAAAGTAATAATAATCATAATAATATAGTCTCCTCTCTCTCTTTCTCGTGGCGCGGCGAAAAGAATGAATGAGAGAGAGGGAGTGAGATAGAAAAGAGCCGAAGAAGTAATTCAATCTCCATGCTCATTTCGTCGCGTTACGCGTCCCTTTTTTCGTCCTTTACGTTATCCTTTTATATTTATTATCCTCCAGTTCTCGTTCTACTTCTACTACTTCTTCGTTTTGTTTGTTCTTTCCTCACCTATATAATTTACTAACCGCGTTTTCCTTTCTGCAAGGTCCTCCTCTCCTCTCCTTAGGCTCGGTCAAGCGAGTGTCGGGATTACTACTGAAAATAATCCCGAAACCAGTCGGGCAACAAATCGCTGCGTTTTTCGTCGTTTTTTCGCAACAAAAATTGAATTAATCAGCAGTTCCCTTGTTCCCGTTCGTTCATCAATTTGAGATCGTTAATTTTCTCTTCGCTCCGAACGGGTTAATTACTTTCAACTGAAGTGGTTGCTGCGGCGGAGGAGAGAACGGAACGGCACAGAAGCGCGTATTCAATAACGAGCAGCGACTATCGTCGTCGTTTGTTCTTATCATTATCAATTGCGGTCTAATTATGTATCGGAAGGCGGCTTACTTCAAACGGGACACACATGTCCATTGATGAACAACGTCTTGCAGCCTCGTTATTTATTGCGTGTACGGAGACGTGTACATAAACAAAGTGATGGAATATGTAATTGTTATCAATGATGTGGGGGGGAGGAAGGAAGGGAGGGAGGGTTGTGTGTGTGTGTGTGCGTACAGTGAATGCGGACCACAGAAATCGGCCCGTTTGACGGACGATAAAACGGCGATTTCAATAAATAACGGTCGTCGTTTCCTTTGTCCGTCGTCGTCAACTGCTCTGACCTCTCCTCATCATCTCTTATCAAAGCATTGCATTGCCTTGCTGCATTCCGAAACATCGGCTTTATTAATTCCACATGCAATTAATGCGTACCGAGTACATTAAAAGAAAACAAACGATACGAATGAATTGATCGATATTTTTGGATGTCTTTAATTTCCATTATCCTTTAACTTTGACAGCGAATTACAGCCAAACGGCTCAAGACGCAGCAATAAATGAATCTGAGTTGCATTCCTCAACTATCCTAGTTTCATAAACATCTTTTATATCTACTCTATCTATTATAGTCTTCGAGAAAATCGCTAAAACGTGAAAAGGCTGCTTTTTCGCACGTTAATTTTTCGTTTCTTCAACTTTTACAACGAATTGTAGCCAAACGGCTCAAGACACAGGAATAAATGAATATGCGTTACATTCCTCAACTATCTTAGTTTCATATGCATCTTTTATATCTACTCTATCTATTATATTTTCCGAGAAAATCGCTAAAACGTGAAGACGCTGCTTTTTTGCATGTTAATTTTTCATTACTTCAAGTTTAACAAAGAATTATAGCCAAACGGCTCTAGTCACAGGAATATATGAATATTCTTTGCATTCCTCAACTATCCTAGTTTCATATGCATCTTTTATATCAACTCTATCTATTATAGTCTTCGAGAAAATCGCTAAAACGTGAAGACGCTGCATTTTCGCATGTTAATTTTTCATTACTTCAACTTTAACAACGAATTACAGCCAAACGGCTCAAGACACAGTAATAAATAAATATGCATTATATTCCCCAACTATCCTAGTTTCATAAGCACCTTTTATATCCACTCTATCTATTATAGTCTCCGAGATAATCGCTAAAACGTGAAGACGCTACTTTTTCGCGCGTTAATTTTTGGTTTTTTCAAATTTGATAGCGAATTATAACCCAACGGCTCTAGTTACAGGAATATATGAATATACGTTGCATTCCTCAACTATCCTAGTTTCATAAGCATCTTTTATATTTACTCTATCTATTATAGTCTCCGAGAAAATCGCTAAAACGTGAAGACGCTGCTTTTTCGCACGTAAATTTTTCGTTTCTTCAACTTTGACAGCGAATTACAGCCAAACGGCTCTAGTCACAGGAATATATGAATATACGTTGGATTCCAACACTATCCTAGTTTCATAGGCATCTTTCATATCCACTCTATCTATTATAGTTTCCAAGAAAATCGCAAAAACGTGAAGACGCTGCTTTTTCACCTGTTAATTTTTCATTTCTTCAACTTTGACAGCGAATTACAGCCAAACGGCTCAAGACACTACAATAAATGAATATACGTTGCATTCCTCAACTATCCTAGTTTCATATGCATATTTTGGATCCACTCTATCTATTATATTCTCCGAAAAAATCGCTAAAATGTGAAGACACTAACTTAACAACGTCCACTTTTTTAGATATCTTTAATTAGCCTTTGTCTTTGAACTTTTCCATGATTCTTTACGCAAAATTGAATAAAACATTGTTAACATGCTGTCGACTAATTCGCAGCAATATAATGTTTGAAAGTACATATATAAAAAAAAGGTAATTAAACGTGCGGACACATGCACACAATAGTTGTCGTCTCTCCTCCTGTTCTCGGTATATTTCTTAATTATTTTGTGAGTGCGCGCACACATTCCTGGTAAACATTTTAATGGATAAAACAGTAGGCGCGTTAATTAATTCATTGATTGCTTGATTAATTAAATGAGAGATGAATGCAATTACTGGAAGAAAAAACAATGTTGTTCTCCACTATCTGCGTTTCGAGCGAAAGAATATGTATTGCTGTTGTTGTCTTTATTACTGCTTTGCAGATGATGTTAATAACAACAAACAACAATTGTAATTAATTTCTCTTGGCGGATCGAATGGAAAGTGTTTGGTGCGGGAAATTGAAAGAAAAATTGCTGCTTTCGCATTTTCAATATGGTATTCTGCGGGAAATTGAAAGAAAAACAATCACCCAAATACTAGTCAATTCAATAATTAGGTAGATGTGACAAAAGTACAAAGAGAGGAAAGTAATTTGGTTAATTAACACTCACATTTTGTATATGACATTAATATGAATTGCAGTTTTACGAAATTGGTTTTGCAATTATGAAAAATTATGAAAATTACGGGGGGGGGGATATTAAAGATGCGAATAATGTTGAGAAAATTGGGCTGTTTGGGTTGAAAGTGAGGAGAGGAGAAGAGAGGAAAGCGTGTTTCGCGGAGCCGATTTTTCACTTGGTTTTCCTCGCGAGTGAAATTTGCATGCGATTTTGCACTCGCCCGCCGCATTTGCATGCATTCAAAGTGCGATGAATTATGCATTTCAATTTAGTAATATATTCGATACTTGTTCCGATATTTTTACCGCTTTTTCTCTATTCTTTTCCTCGTTTTACGCAAATGTTTAAAATTGTTAATCATTACGGACACGCCACGCAGCAGCTTTTTTTTGTGCATAATTCGATCTTTCTTCATATTCCTTCGGTCCAGTGTATGAAACAGTTTAGCATATATTTCACTGTGAGCTTGAAACAGAACTGAACTTCGTGTTGCGAAACGTACGATTTATATTGTTGTATGCACACATATTGTTTGTGTTTGTCATTCCATAACAATGTATTATTTAGTGTGGCACATTTGTTATTAATTCTAAGGAATAAGTTGTTGTGAATGAAGTTTCGAAGAATTTACGATATTTGCTATATCTGAGTGTGGGAAATTGCAATAAGAAATATTGTTATTTCTACGTTAATTCACACAGAATCTTGCGCAAGCGCAATAATTGATTCCTTATACGGCTTTTCGCTTTACGGCCAAGTTTCGTGGAACGTATTTAGGCCGTAAAGCGAGGTATTCTTGTATTAGAGTATAGAGCATTTTGCAAAAGTCTATCAATCGAAAAAGAAAGTTGTCAACATTAAAAACATAAAATCGCATTCAAAATGTAAGTTATGCAATTTGGATGATTTTGGTTAATAACAATGAGTAAAGTAAAAAGTTTTGAGCGTTTTTCGTTAGATGGCATTAGTGATGTGTACTTTTCATTTAGAAAAACAAGTTTTTCTTTGACAGTTTTATGTTTAGTGAATCGTGTTGTGTTGTGTAAGAACGTTCCAAAATGGAGGTAAACAATGAGAAAATTCGATACATTCTTCGGAAAAGCGGAGCAGGCGATCAAGAGAATGTGTGCTGTTTATGGACTCAATACAGTATCGAATGCAAACAGCAATGCTTCCGTTCTGGACGTAATATGGACGTCGAAGATGATCGTCGAAAAAGTTGATGAAATCGTGGAAATCAAAAAGTTGGACCCACTTATTCCCTGAAGATTGGCTAGAAAACCGTTTGGAACCATTTCCATAAGGCTGGTCTCAAGAAGCTAGAAGCCTACGATTCTTCTTTGCTGAAGCGTAACGAAGTTGACTCATTTTTTGGTGTCTGACGATGGAAAATAGGTCACATACGAGAAATGATGGTAATCCAAGCCAAAACAATGGATTAACGATCAAGAAGGTTTTGCTGTGTGTTTGGTAGGATTGGAAAGAAATCTTACACTTTGAACTGTTCCATTCACTCAATTCTGACCTATACTGCTATAATCTAGCAGGCGATTGACGAGGAAAGTCCAGAATGGGCCAATCGAAACACCCTTCCTGTGTTCTGTTCCATCAAGACAACGCTAAACCGCAAACATATTTAACGACGCTCCAGAAACTTGGATGGGAGGTTTAGCCCAGATCACCTTTAAAATGTTAAAAAACAGGCCTCAAGAAAGGCTTGTGAACAGTGTTTTTGTTACCAATAGGGACGATTTGTTTCTTGAACACAAGAAACAATTTATATGTAACAGTGGACTATTAGCTTCTTAATTAATTCCAATAACTAAATCATATATTGGCAATTCAATTACTATACCTGTCAAATGCGCATTCTCATCGAATCAACGAACTCACAACAGGTGACAAGTCGTTCTTTTCTCTGCTTATTTCCCTCTCGTCATTATTTAGAGGGTTTCATAATACGGTGTGAAATATGGCCCGGGGATTTAACCGACTCCAGGTATATATGTGCATACCATATGAAGACGTCAAGGTGAAAGAGAGAAGGTTGAGGAGGACAGATTAAGGTGGAGGCTGAGAGGTGACCGGCCTTTTGCGGCTTTCACGAAGGCTAATTGAAATATTTTACAGATTTTACGAGGTGAGGGACCGACAAAGGATGTGGGCCCCCTCGTGCCTCCTTCCCTCAAGATTCAACCCTCATTCACCGCATTTAACAGCAATAACACTACCAACCGGACGGGACACTATAACAGTTGTAATGATAATATTAACTGCGGTGATTTACATGCGCGGTATTTAGAGACGTGAAGCGGTTCTACGGGGGTGCCGGGGGTGCGAAATTGAAATGCTATTGTCGGGATAGAATTGGAGCGCATAAATCGGGCGACGATAATCGGCGCAAATTGCGGACCGCCGGACCAATTGATTATGCAATAATTATCGTCGGGCGCGTCGCGACGCACACCCTCACCCTCGCCATCCCCCTCGAGTCCCCGGTTGTAAATTGCGCAACGGCGGCGGCAGCAGAAGCAGATTCAGATAAGCCAAAGGGCCCTTATCAAATATTGTGTGTGTGTATTGCATTCCGGCAGACACCATCGTCCACCCTAAACCACCCCCAGCAGCAGCGTATTGGTGGACACCATCGACGCAGGGCCCTCCGGCTATCTGACAAGAATCTACATAAATCCACATCAATGTGTTGTGCTTCGGTTTTGCGAGCGAGCACAAAGGGCCGGTCGTGATTTAACTGGTAGATAGATACTGTGCAAAGTGCACAAACACGCCGCTCTCCATTATTCCCCGATATCCGGGAAAACTATACCCCAACAACCACCCCCCACCCCCCACAAAAACGACGTAAACCAGAGGAATCTTTCATTCTCTTGCGATAGATAAAAATTCAATTTACCCCCTGCAATAAACTCTTATTCAATTGCTCAAAATACTCTCAGTCTTATCATCCTAGATTTAATACATATATAGTAAACAGTAACAGTTTAACTAGATGTAAAGCGAAAAATTTGTAAATATTAGCCCTTTGGATCAATAAGTATGTTTAAATAATAGAATTTATTTACCAACAGAAAATATTCTAAATATTAATGATAAAAAGAGAAACAAAATAGTAATAACCAAAAGGGCTCTATCTACCTATGAATACTGAATAATGAAAGATGTATAAGAAACATATTACAAAACTAGATGAATAATACACACTATAAGATTGTATACGAAAAGTATAGTGAAGAGTATCCACTGGAAGAAAGGACATAATTAGTTGTGGGGACAACAGACAGTTGGTATAGGATACTTATATTTGGGAATCTTCTTTGAGTCCTTAGAAATAAATTTGAGGGAAAGGGAGATGTATCTGTCGAAGAAAGGAACGAGGTTTACAGAATACAGTGATACTTGTATTTGGGAAGTGTGTTATTCGATTACGAGATTTATAGAATTTGGACAAAGTGAGAGGATAAATAAGTTCTTGGAGTGTTTTGATATACATTTGAGAGAAAGGGAGAGGTACCTATCGAGGAGAGGAACGAGGTTTACTGAATGATAAGGATACTTGTATTTAGGAAGTATGTTTTTCGATTACGAGGTTTACAGAATTTGGACAAAGTGAGAGGATAAATACCTTCTAGGAGTCTTTTGATATCAATTTGAGGAAAAGGAAGAGGTACCTATCGAGGAGAGGAACGAGTTTTACAGAATTACAAGGATATTTATAGTTGGGAAGTGTGTTATTCGATTACGAAGTTTACAGAATCTGGACAAAGTGAGAGGATAAGTATCTTCTTGGAGTCTTTTGATATCAATTTAAGGGAAAGGGAGAGGTACCTATCGAGAAGATGAATGAGGTTTACAGAATTACAGTGATACTTGTATGTGGGAAGTGTGTTTTTCGATTACGAGGTTTACAGAATTTGGACAAAGTGAGAGGATAAATACCTTCTTGGAGTCTTTTGATATCAATTTGATGGAAAGGAAGAGGTATCTATCAAGGAAAGGAACCGTGAAACGATTAGATTGTCAATTGAAAAGTCGACCGAGGAAACAGTTGCAATTAAAGGTTTCATGAAAACACTATGAATTGCATGGACGGAAATCAATTAGTTTGCGAAATTAAACAAAAATTACGTAAATAACGTGTACCACCACCCTGATCATCCCTTGTTGCGTAATAACAAAATGCGAACAGAAAACTCGTGTCAAAATAAAAAGGGTTGGCGAGGATGGACGGAAAGCAACAAACGCGAAACGAACTGAAAAAACAACACAGAAGGGTACGTCGAGTTTCAGCATTTGTTGTTGTGTGTGTGTGTATGTATCAGTTGCGTACGTATACAATATGTGTGTGTGTGTGTGCAGGGGCATGTTGGGAATTCACAGAAACGCTTCGGCCTTTCCGGGCGCCCTCCGCCGCCCCCCGCTTCCCTCCGCCCTCAGCCGCCGCCGCCCTCGTCCCGAGTTAATTAACTCTGCCCATTTCGGAAAATGATCGCGTAATAATTCCGCCGGACCCCGGCTTTATTTATTGCACCGGACACCGCTGAAGCTCTGAACTGAACAGAACTCTTCTCTTCGCGTTCGCAAATTCAAAGCCGAAAAGCAAATACAAGAACAACAACAACAACAAAAATGCACGGTCAAACAAGAAAGATGAAAGCGGGAGGGGTGGAGAATCATCATCATCGCACCACAATCCACAGTTTCGTTTGCTCTCTTTTTATCTGACTTTTTCATTTCATTTCGATGCAATACCAAATTAAGGAGGTTCATCCCTCTCTTTCTCTCTTGGAATTTCTCTCTGTATCTCTCTCTTTCTCTTGCTGTATCTCTCTCTCTCTGTGTGTGTGTGTGTGTATCTCTCTCTCTGTGTATCTCTCTCTTTCTCTCTCCCTTTCTCTCTCTCTCTTTCTCTCTCTCTCTTTCTCTCTCTCTCTCTTTCTCTCTCTTTCTCTTGGTTCACATAGACGAATGATTTACAATTTATTTAATTAACGATCCGGACGCATTCCATTATTGAAAAGCATTTAATTAAGTGGAGGAGCAGCAGCAGCAGCATTTTCATTCCTCTCCATCTCTCTTTCTCTCTCTTTCAATTCTTTCGTTAAACGGAAATTCGTGTCGTCCTTAATGAAGTCTTCATTATTATTGAATCTGCGTTTCTCTCTCTGTTCGTCGTCGTTGTTTTTAATTAAAATCTAATTAACGGAGGTGGTGGTGGTAAAAATTAATAAACGTGAAAAACAATGGAAATTTGATTGATCAACCCACCACCTCCCCCCTCAGAGCGCGCACCCTCTGGAGAATTAATCAACCGCGGTTTTCGGTCGCCGCTAATTGATTCCTCGCCAAGTAATTACGTTCGATTGTGTCCGACACAAGCTTATTAGAAAGTTCGTCTCCTTCTCTCTCATAAGTAACGTGTCTTGATCATCAGTTGAAACTTTGCAATAATCACACAGATTAATTATACTTATAGAGGACTTATGTAGTGTTTGTTGTTTTGTTGCTTGAGTTTATTGTTTATTCATGATGAAAAACTAAACACTCAAAGCTAGTTTAAACCTTAAAATAGGACGTTTCATGTAGAAAATGACTATTTTTGTTTCTATTTTCAGTGCATGATTATAATTATATCATGGTTACGTAGGTGTGACACTTTCGAGAAACAAAAAATTGTGTCTTAATTAGTGCATTGTACTAATTAGACAATTACTTATACTTTTTAAGCCAACATTTATGTAATACTTTCTGTTTTATTACTTCAAAGTTGATTATGAACTTTTTGATAAACACCTCCTTTGGGTAGTTTAAACCTGAAAATAGGAACATTCACGTTTCAAGTAGAAAATGGCAAACAAAAAAGTGTGTCTTAATCAGTTAACACTTGTGCCTAGTACTAATTAGATAATTACTTATAATTTTCGAGTCAACATTTATGTAATACTTGCTGTTTTATTACTTGAAAGTTGATTATGATGTTTTCGATGAGAAACTGAATACTCAAAAAGTAGTTTGAACCTGGAAATAGGAACATTCACGTTTTTGATTATGATGTTTTTGATGAAAAAACTAGACACTACTTTTGAGTAGTTTGAACCTGAAAATAGGATCATTCACGTTTCATGTAGAGATTGACTATTTTTTTCTGTTTTCAGTGCATGATTATAATTATATCATAGTTATGTCGATGTAACACTTTCGAACTTCAAAAAATTGTGTCTTAATCAACTAAAACTAGTGCATTGTACTAATTAGATAATTAGTTATACTCTTCAAGCCAAGATTTATGTAAAACTTTCTCTATTATTACTTGCAAGTTGATTATGATGTTTTCGATGAGAAACTGAATACTACTTTTGAGTAGTTTGAACCTGAAAATAGGATCATTCATGTTTCATAGCTATGTGACTTGTTTGAGTAACAAAAATTGTGTCTTAATCAATCAAAACTTGTGTATTGTACTAATTAGACAAGTTTTTATATTTTAAAAGCCTTGCTGTTTTAGTACTTCAAAGTTGACTATGAGAAACTAAACCCTACTTTTGAGTAGTTTGAACCTGAAAATAGGAACATTCACGTTTCGTGTAGAAAACGACTATTTTTTGCTTCTGTTTTCAGTGCATGCTTGTAATTATTATATCATCGTTACGTGGATGTGACGTTTCCAAGTGGGCTGTTTTCTGTGTCAATGTCATTTTGACGTTTACAACCACGTCAAATTGTTTTTGTTTTTTGTTTGTCCGCGCGATAAAATCAAGGAAAGAAGTAGTTCTTTTTACTTATTTCATCTTGTTCGTCGTGCTTCGCGTGTTAAATATGTTTTTATGGTTATATTTACTTTTTAGGGGTGCAAGAGGTGGAGGAGGAAGGCTCCAATTATATTCAAATAAATGGTGTGCTCTGCGTTAATTGGTGGGTGGATGGTAAAAAAATGAGAGGCAAAACCGACCATTCTCTCTTTCTCTCTCTCACACACACATATATTTGTACATATTCTCAATCGGGAGGCGGCGTGTTATGCCACCCCCGCTCGCAATATGGGTTTCGGTGCGATGTGCTTTTGCGTATCCTCGATGGGCCCAATGTGTACGTGTATTATATGTATGTATACTAGAGGGGTGGCTGATTGTGTGTGTGTGTATGTGTGGCTGTGTGCAAGAGAGAGTGAGAGGAAACAACATGATCGCTATGTGTTATCTCCGCACCGGAGGGCCCGAAGGGATGAGATTTCCGTAATTACATTTCCGGTGAAATACGCCAAACATCAAATTTGCGGCCGCCGCCTCCTCCACCTCCTCCTCCTCCTTCTCTCCACCACCACCTCCAACTCTCTCTCTCTGTGTGTTGCCTCTGATTAAAACTTATCGCCGGCGCAGCCCGCTTTAATTTTATTTCCCGGGGTGAAAGAACAACCCCCATACCCTCCTCCAACCCCGACAACACGACCCGAGCCGCACGACACTGGAAAAATGTAATCGGGGGATTCCCAGACTCGGCACGCACGCGGATTCCAATTAATTGGCTAATTAATGAAACACGGAACATGCGGCACAAACACAAAGCAGGGTGTCTTAACTGAAATACGTTCATTAACATACTAAACGCAACACGCGCAAAGCAATCGTAGATCAATCAATTAAGAAATTTTCTCACTGGAAATTAAACACAACATCCTTTATATTTAGAGAACAAATATTGAAAATTATGACATGAATTTGACATTATTTAAAGGTTATCTATTTGCTTATTATTAGTTCATTCTTTTCATCAAAGATCTATTCATTTGTAATTGATTTTTAATACACCCATACCTCGCTTTACGACCTAGATACGAAACTAGGCCGCAAAGCGAAAAGCCGTATAACGAATCAATTATTGCGCTTGCGCACGATTGGCAATATTTGCCGTTATAACGAAACATTTTATGCCGTAAATTGAAAACGTGCCTTAATTGAAGAGTGCCGTTATAGCGAAATACCGTATAAAGCATACTTCTTTTAACTATCATCAAAACAAATATCTTTATTAACCACTAATTCGACCTTTTAATAAATAAGACAAACATCTCCAGAAATTGTCGAATTAGTAGTTAATAATTACATTTGAAATGCAATGAAAGAAACGTGAAGAAATACAACAAAAAAGCAATCCAAATTTCATAATTTCTATTTTGTAATGTTATTTTATATTCCAAAATTATGACCACTTTTGTTTGGAATTTCATTATTTTTCTTACAATTCATGTAAGTTATAAATTTTGCACTTCCTGAGAAGAAAAAGATGCTGTTACCATACTTATTGACATGAAAAGAGCATTCGATACCGTATCGAAAGTAATATTAATAAATAAAATTAAGTTTATGGGTTTAAGATGATCGAAACATATCTCAAAGAAAGACGTCAAAGGGTGAAAATGGAAGACGAAATAAGCGAAGAGAGGGTTGCTAGGTGTGGTATACCTCAGGGGGGAGTTCTCGGTCCGATGCTGTATAGAAAATACACAGAAGAGATAGGATTCAGAGGCAGCGTCTACACGTATGCAGAAGATGACACGTGCATGGTCTACAGAGGAAAGGAAAAACAACAATTAGAAGAAATATGCACATGACACGTGTATGGTCTACAGAGGAAAGGAAAAACAACAATTAGAAGAAGATATAGCAGCCGATATGGCAAAACTGGAGAAGTGGTGTGAAAAAAACCTTCTAACAATAGATGAGGATATAATAAAATACATAGTTTGGAGAACTTCGGGTGTGTGAGGACGGAGATGTGTATGGCTTAGCCATAAGGTACACGAAATAGTAGAACAATATATTTGTACAGGGAATACAGATTATCGAATACAGGTAAAGAAACAGTTATGATACGTTACTAAGAGAGAACCTTACTGATCTGGAGACAAGAGAGATTGATTAGTCCGGGTTCGTCTCTTTTATATGTTTCTGAGGGTCGTAAAACTTAACCCTCTTATTTCCTAATACCAAACATCTATTTCGCACGTGTGGGCGGATATTAGCCCCACAATAATAATAAAACAAAAGAATGTTGAAATGAAACAAAATAATTTCGCAAATTTCAATTGTCTTGCCTGATTTTAGTAAATACCAATTGAGAATCGTATCTAATTGAAACATTTCACTTTGTTGAAAGAGAAAGAGAGGGTATAATTTTCGGTTTGAAATGAAATATGTGTTGTCACGGAATCTCGAAACTGAATTGAACCGACAATCAAAAAAAGAAGGAGCAGAAGAAGAAAGAAAGAAAAAAACGAATCGGTGGAACGTTTCCGGAGCACCCTGCGATACACGTAATTACATAATAAAAGGGGATGCGGAGAAATCCGAGAGAAATGTAACGACGGTAATAATAATCAGGATCACGTAACAGAAACAACGAGACAGCAAACAAACGAAACGAAGAAAAAAAAATGGAAATGAAAGACGAAACGAGGAATTTCGGAGCACGCCATGGCATGCGGGACGAGAATAAAGAAGAAAAATCAAAGAAAATTGCTCAAAGTTGGGGGTGGGGGGGTTACGTCGAAAGGAATTAGATTTTCTTCCATCGGGGGGTATAATTATTGTTGCGTTTTCAGGATCCGCACGTAATTCAATTACGACACGTTCGTTATTGTTGTTGTTATTGTTATTATATTTCCACTCTTTCTCGATGGTTTCGGACATCGCGTGCGGCCGACGGTCACTTAAACCGCGTGTTTACATCCGCATTCATAGCGGAAACAATGGTCGAGCGTCGCGACGCCCGACGTCGTCTCTCTCTTTCTCTCTCTCATGCTGCTGGTGAAGCAGAAGAAGGGGGTAACAGTATCACGGCAAAGGGGCATTAGTTTCCCTATGCACACGCAGCGCAACGTATCAATTTGTCAAATGAAATCAAAACACGAGCTCTCACGTAATAATGACTCTATCGAAAGGCCACGAAATGTGAAGTATCCCTAAAAAATGAGAAAATCGTCGGTTATTCTCCGCTTCTTTCTTATGACGCTCCACGAGAAGAATGAGAAGAGAAGAGGAGGAAAAGGCGAAGAAGAAGAAGAAGAAGTGAGTGAGAGAGAGCTAAGGCTCTGCACCTGACACTGAGACATCTTAATAACGCGACTTGACAGCTAAATTGCGTTCACTCGTAAACTACACCACGGGAAAATTTATTATAACACAGCCCGTGGAATACGGCCTTTATTATCGTCATTTATTTTTAACCCGAGCGCCCCTTTTTCCAAGACGAACGCGAAAGACGAAGAACGGAGTACTCCTAGAAACAGAGAGAGAAACAAAAATACAAAACGTTTAGCTGCTTTTTGTTTTTTTCCATTTGTTTCGTCATAGCCACCTCGTGTGCAACGTTCTTTTCATTATTTCTCTGAACACACACACACACACATAAACACCTCCGTTAATTAGTTTTTAATTAAAAAGCGAGGTGAAAAGTCTTAATCAATAACGAGTTGAAGCACGATCTCTCTCTTTGAGGTGTTTCAATTAAATTTAGCACTGCAAACACTTCATATTTCATTTCAATGAAAAAGAAATAGTTGTTAATTACTCATAATAATAATTATTATTTTTATTGCAACAACAACTATAAAGTAAAGTATATGTGAACTCAATATAAAACGCTTTTATATTTCTCATTTATTGCTCCAAATTGGGTCCTAAAAACGGAGAGAATACTAATTTATAACTTAGAAACAAACAATAAGTGCACAGATTTAATTGAAAGATATAAAATTAGAGAAATTCAGATGCAGATCTTTATCGTTTTTTGTCATTTGCAATCTGTCTAAGTTTTGACAAGTCAAACAAATGGATTTGACAAAACGCTAACGAAGTACAATTCAGATAGAAATGCGTTTTTTTTTATCCAATTGACAAATTCGTCGATCTTCAGGGGTCTCCTTTTACACAAACAGAACGATCGTTCTCAATATTACAGAACGTATATACGTATATGCTCAAGCATGATAAATGTCGGACATTTGTAACACTCTCTTAAGCGGGGCATGCATATGGGCTGAATTTATAACAATTACCGAGAATAAATTGTAATGAATCGATCACGCTTAAACCGCGCGCTCGCTGCTCTCTTGCACTTCGTTTTTTTTTGTATCCAATTAACGAAACAACCATATCATCTTCATGCTTGGTTTTCCATGAATTTGGCACAAATTTCGTTTGAATTTTCGCAGTTTTTTAAGCCTGTTTTCGGTACCCGGTTTTAACCCTTTTGGAACTTGGTTTTTTCGGACTTCCAGAGTTCTTTTCGTACTTTATATTGTTTATTATTATCTCAGAAGCCTACATACAAAATTTTGTTCAATTGTGACGAAATTAGGGAGTGGTGGCAATTGCCACCACTGGGCTTAGATTTAGACACACTGATAGACAAGTCATCTTTATTTATTACACAGTATTGTGAATTCATCTGAAAACGTTTGAAGCAGTTGCTATGTTGATGCAGAGTGATACTTGACACACCTCTGCAAGTCTCTAACTAACCTCCTATCTATCATAGGAAGCGATTGATGATTCGGACTCTTCTTCTTGGGGTTATTGAGGAAAGAGAGGTTGGAAATCGAAGATCGGTAGCGTTTTGAAAGAGGAACATCATGTTTTAGGTCTCATAGTCTTGAGGTGTCATCTGGCGGGTCCTTAATGTCCTCTTGTACATCCAAATCAGAGATTATACTTGACATTTTTCACACTTTTCACACCTTTAGAAATCTCTAACTTGCAACATTGTTCATACCCATACTATACTATCTAATCTCATATCAATCGCAGGAAGTGATTGTGGATTCAGACTCTTCCTGTTGGTGTTATTGTGGAAAGGGGGGCTGGAAATCGAAGATCAGTCGCGTTTTGAAAGAAAAACATCATCTTTTGGGTCATAGTTTGAGGTGTCATCTGGCGTATCCTCAATGTCCTCTTCCATCTCGGAATCAGGAATTGAACTAATTGCGGCATGTGCTTCTCTCAGGGTAACAACTACCTACGCTATGTTGTTTATGTCTAGATAGAATTGCATAAGGGGAATGTCATACTCTGCAAAAAGAAACTATATCTAGGAACACCTACAGCTAGTTGAAAGAGTCATGATGAAGAATCCAAGAATGCAAAATTGCTAAGGAACATCGTTTATTACTTTTACAACATTGTGCTTTACGTTTCACTTTGAATTTATTGAATATTTTAGAAATAATCCACCCTTGGGGGATTATTGATACGATTGAACAAATACGTCCGAAGACAATGCAAAGATGGTTGGGAACCGACGGCTAACGTGTAAAAACGGTAGGGAAAAGACTCTGTCTAAACCAAACATTAGCGAAAAGTAGTTGAAATATGTTGCGAATAGATCCCTGAATTGATGGTGGCAATTGCTACCGCAATTATTATTCTGCTGAGAATTGAACCGACACCTTTCGCATCGGATTTGTACGATGCCGGGACTCTTAACCGTTCAATTTCGTTCCAAATAAATTACGATTGGGGTGAGGAGGGGTGTCGTGCAAGAAGCGAGAAGAGGTGAGACCCCCCATCAACATTCGCGTGTTGATGTTTCAATTTAGCGCGCGATCCTCGACCATTTCACGACTTCCCCCCAACGTAAATGCCACGCTACGTTTTCATATTTCTGTTCTTTTCAGCGCTAATTTTCAGCTTTTTTTTTCACCGGTTCAATAATTCATTGAAGGCGTACCTTTTGCCGTTCAGAAAGTTTATGAAAGAATGTTTGAATATCATGAAAGGAATACTTGATTTACTTACATAATGGATTTCAACTGCATACTTACTTTTCTTTCAGTCAATGAAATCTTGTGCTTGAATAACCTGCATAGATTTAGGTTAAATTTCACTCTTCTTCTTCAGATCTCTTTGTTATTTTGTCCATGCAATTTGATCGTCCCTCGTGAATGAAGCTAAGTGAACATCGCGTTTTCCTTGATTTGTTGCCGCGCTTCGGATGAAGTTTATAACGTGCGAAAGGGGTGAAAATCAATGCAACAACGCGAACGTCAGTCTCGGGGTGAAGAATTCTTTCCCCCCTTCGCGTGATCTTTCGTACACCTCGAAACAAAACAACGGCGTTGGCGTTGGCGGCGGCGGCACGTTCGCTCTTTGATCCGCTATCGTATTTCCCTTCCGCCCTTTCGCGCGCCGCGCGTTCCCCCTTTTTGTGCCCCCATCTAATGACTCAATTGCAATTTTTGACACGTCACGCGAAAAATTCTCGTCTTCGCATTGCGAAGATGAATAATGCAGTTCACTAAAACTATGATTGTAACAATTATAAAAGACTTACCTTACTTCAAAGACTTTAACTTGTTGAAATTAATGGGTTTCAATTGGCAGCAATCAGTTTTCAAAGGTTGTAGGAATGTTTTTGTTGTTGTTGTTGTTGTTAATGAATGACGAAGGGCTAATAAATAATATGTTTATTGATGCTTCTTACTTAGATTTGATATTGTAGATCACTGATAAATTTTTGCTGAGATATCATCACCGCTTCTTTGACATTTTTCGTTTACGGGCATGCACAAGTTATTAGAGATAGTTAGATAGATAGAGAGAGAGTTAAAGAGTTTCTGAGGAGGAGATAGTAGAATAAGTGTATGAAGAAAGATACAGAGAGAGAGAAATAGAGAAAAAGAGTTGGGAATGTAATGGTTTTGGGAATCTCTTTTCATCTTCATCATCAAACTTCCTAATCTAACAAATTTGAACTCGTTTAATTTTGTATTGCTGAGGGAGCCATATTTCGGAGAAGGGATTCGGGGGTAGTTTGATATATAGATATATATGTACTATTCTGTGACTTAAGATAAGTAATTTTAATAAATATGTCGTTTAAGGGTGGGGGGCGTGACGGGGGGTAATTTCGTATGTACAGTTTGGCCTTTCTCGGAAAGGAGGGGTGGGATAATATTTACACTAAGTGGGATTTTTGAGGGTTTCTTCTCTAAAAAAAAAAACACGTTACACGACACTCGTTTGCTTCTTCCTAAAGTCCTTAAATTCGAAATAAATATATATAATATACTTTTTTGCGTTATCATCTCTTGTGTTAAGTTAATTAATTAATTTCTTTTTCTTTATATATATATATAGTTATATACATTATTGCACAATTCTTGTTGAGAGGTGATATTTCCTTCTCCCGTTGCTAACGTTATTGTTTTTCTCTTGAACAGAAGTTGTTGTTTGGAGGGGGGTTAGTTAATCTTTTGTTTGCTTTCAGCGTTGGCGCAACGACGACGACGATGATGTCCTTCAAGTGTTCAGGAGGGATTCTATACTGAAGGGGTTGGGGCGTCTGGTCTTGTCGTGGTCGTGGGTGGCCGCCGTCAGGTCGACCCCGACCTCCTCGGTGACGGGAGGGTAGTGGCCGCCGATCGAGGAGTCGTGCTCGCTGCCGCCGCACATGTTCTCCGACTCGGCCCCGCTGTCGCCGACGACGTCGATGTCGCTGTCGCTGTCCAGGATGTCGGCGCCCCTCTGGTTCAGGTAGTCCCTCTTCAGCGCCACCAGGTCGACGGCGATGCCCTTGGCGCGCAGCTTCCTCGCCTGCCGCTCGAGCGCCTTCTGCAGCTTCTTCCGTCGGCGCGCCCTCTCCCTCGCCCTCAGCTCGGACGGCGGGATCGGTTCCCCGGAGCAGGACTGCGGGTGCGCGTTG